>JACEOJ010005717.1:0-40083 GCA_013761285.1 Campoletis sonorensis | reverse complement strand
GTCAAGTTCGAAAAGCCCAGAGAACGCGAGGAGATTCGAGAAGAAGTCACTGTTACAGAAGAGACTACTAAACAGGGCAAGCCGAGGAAGATCACGAGGAAGAAAATTATCCGCAGGAAAGGCAAGAAACAACAAGTCACAGTAGAACAAACGGTTGATGAAGAAGATAAGGCACCCGTAACAACGATAATAGCTCAGCCTGAGGAAGAGTACGCCTCCGACGAAGGCACTGGGCCGCTGATTTCATTCGACAATAAAAAGCCCGAGGTTCAAAAAGTAAAAGATGACAAGAAACCAAAGGACATTGCAGCTCGTAGATTAAAATCAAAACCTCAACGTGTCGATCTAGAAGTAACAGAAGTGAAACCGATAAAACTAAAAATTTCTAAACCAGAACCCGAAAAACCACAATTCGCCAAAATAAAACTGAGAAAAGCTCCAATCGTTAAACGCAAGGATGGCAAAAAGGACAAGTTTCCAAAAATCTTACTTCGCAGTCGTGTAGCATCGTTCGAGTGGCCTCCTGGAGTGCGTCATCTCAAAATTACTTTACTCAAGCCTCAATTCGTTCAAAACGGAATTCTCTCCCACTCTATGGAAGAAGCGATTCGGCTGCGAAAGATTAAGCACAAAAAGTTCAAGTCGGTCGATCGGGATGAAGCTATTTTAGAAAAACTTGACGCTGAATTGAATGATTTGAAAAAAGTTCCGTTGGAAGAGATTCCCGAAAAAACGGGTTATCAACGACAACTAAAACCCGAAAGGCCCGACAAAGGACCGGAAGAGAGACTGAAAATTGGCAAAGGGAAGCCACGGGAACCAAACGATGGCCGACCGGAGCAAGTCAAATTGAAAAAAATCCCCGAGAAAAGCCCAAAGGTTGGAGCCAAGCTACACCCCGTTGACACGCAGCAAAAGGTGTTAAAGAATAACGAAAAGGGTGATGTTAAAGACGAGTTAGCGGAAGGTCTGGAGCTCGAGCCTTTCACCATCCCATCTTTCGAGGCCGATTTGGAAATGTACGAACCTCACAAAGACGAGGAAATTCCGGAAGCGTCCACAAAATTAGAGGGTAAGAGGAAACCGAAACGCCAACCAAAGAAACCGGAGCAAGAATCTGAGAGTATTGAAATAGTCCCGGGTAAAGGTAAGCCCAGAGAAGACGGGGAAACACCGGACATCAAGTTGAAGTCTCGACAAGGTCCTAGACCTGAGGAAGAGACGGACAAAATAAAACTGAAACCTTGGAAAAAACCAAAGGTTGAGAAAGCCGACGAAAAGCTTTTCGACGATAACATTTCATCGATACCTTTAGAAAAACAGCATGAAGACACCCCGGAAACAGTCGAAACTGTGACGACACGAGAAATTGTAGAAACAGACAAAAAGAAACCAAAGAAAATCACGAAAAAACGCATAATTAAAAAGAAGGGAGCCAAACAACAGGTGACGGAAGTTACGACCGTAGAGGAAGAAGGTGAATCGCCTGTTTGCTCCGTTGTTGAACATCCCGTGGAAGAAATTCTTTCCGATGAGACGATTCCGTCATTGCTATCGCCCGAGGAAACGATCGAAGACATACAACCAGAAGAAATTCGTGAACAGGTAACTGTCAGCGAAATAATAACCAATGAAGGCAAACCTATGACGGTGACGAAGAAACGAATCATCAAACGTCAAGGAAGAAAGCAAACGGTTGTTGAAGCTGAAATAATCGAAGAGGAAGATCAGGCTCCGACAGTTCGACACACCTTGATACCTTGTGAAGAAATAATAGACGAGGAAACGTACAAACCTTTGGAAATCGTTGAGGAAGAAAAACCGTCGCTCGTGGAAGAGACCAGTGAACAAGTCACTGTAACCGAAGTGACAACGAAAGATGGACGACCTAAGAAAACAACAAAAAGACGCATTGTCAGGAAGAAAGATAAACAGCGACGAATCACGGAAGAAATCACCATCGAGGAGTTTGGAAAATTATCTCAGACATCTACGACCGATCGAATTCTCGAAGAAATGCCTGCAGCCATAGAGTGGGAGAAACAGCCGGCTGTTCTCGAGGAAATACGAAATGAGGTTCAAGTCACTGATTCCGTGACGCCTGAAGGTAAATCAAAGAAATTCACCAAAAAGAAGAAAATAATCAAACGTGGCAAAGTACAAAAAGTGACAGAAGAAATAACAGTCGAGGAAGAAGGAAAAGCGCCGGTGACTCTTGTTTTGGAGGAACCCAATGAGGAAAATGTTATTGACGAAGTAGTCGTTGAATTCTTACCGGGACACGAGGAAGCAAGAGAAGCTGAAGTCACCGAACAGGTCAGTGTTGTCGAAGAGGTTACAACCGAGGGCAAACCACGAACAATTATTAAAAAGCGTGTTATTCGGAAGACGGGTAATAAACAACGAGTGACTGAGAAAGTAACTGTGGAAGAGGAAGGAAAAGCTCCTGTGACGACCGTGGTGGAAGAACCACTCGAAGAAATTCTTGTCGACGAAATAACTCATGTTTTGCCGATCGTCGGACAAGCCACACCCACCGAAGAAGAAGAGATTCGTGAACAAGTGGTTGTGGTCGAGACAATAACGCAGCAGGGCAAACCGAAAAAGATCATAAAAAAACGAGTAGTACGAAGGTGCGGTAACAAGCAAAAGGTCACAGAAGAAACGACGGTCGAAGAAAGTGGCAAAGCACCAGTGTCGAGTGTTGTCGAATATCCCGATGAAAATATCATATTCGAGGAAACGAACAAACCTGTCGAACAAGTAGCGGATGTCATGCCAGAGGTTGTAACTACTGAAACTACCGTGTATGAGAATTTGACGCCTCAATTAAAACAACAACGAACAACTAAGAAACGCACTATTGTTGAAAAACCAAATAAAAAGCCTCGAGTAACCGAAGAGACAACGGTGGAAGAAGATGGTCAAGAACCTGTCACGACTGTTTATGAACTTCCTGCTGAAGACAGTGAAGAAATTCTGTATCAGCAACCAAAATCGGAAAAGACGAAAAAACCAAAACGCAAACCCAAAAAGCTACCCGGAGAAGAGGAGAATTTGGAAGTCGAAGGAGTTATCGAGGAAATTCCAGAGGTTGTAGACACAATAATTACTGAAGAAATGCAAGAAGGGCTAGACAAAAAGCCCAAAAAGGTGACAAAGATAAAAACAATACGTAGAAGAAAGGGAAAGAAGCCGGAAGTTACTGAAGAAATTACAATTGAGACGGTTGGCGAGACACCGAGAAAAACAATCGTCCTTGTACCTTCGGAAGAAATTGTTGAAGATGAAGAAATCTCAGAACTTCCCACCCTCAATGCACTATCTAAGGCCACAATGGTTGAGGCAACGCGCGAAGAATTTACGGTAACGGAGGATGTGACCAAACAAGGAAAACCAAGAAAAGTCACAAAAAAACGAACCATTGTTCAGCAACCAGGCAAAGAGCCTCGAGTAACTGAAGAAACAACCGTAGTAGAAGAAAGTGAAGAACCCGTGACGACCGTTCGAGAACTTCCAACTGAAGAAGTCAAACAAGTTTTGCAGGGCAAACCCATGCAGAAAAAGTTGAAAAAGCCAAAGCATCAACCTAAAGATGTACCGGCGAAAGATGAAGAAACCGAAGTTACGGAAATTCTTGAAGACAAACCTGAAGATATGCCGGAGGTCGTTGACACGATAATTACCGAAGAAATACAAGAAACTCCAAACAAAAAGCCTGAGAAGGTCACGAAAAAGAAGATCATACACAGAAAAAAGGGTAAGAAGCCTGAAGTCATTGAAGAAATTACCATCGAAGAGGTAGGCGAGGCACCAAGAAAAACCACGATTGTCGTGCCCTTCGACGAAATAGTCGAAGATGAAGAGATTCCAGAATTTCCGACACTTGAGGAACCATCCGAGGTTATGATAATTGAAGCGACACGTGAATATGTCACAACAATGGATGAGGTAACAGAAGAAGGGAAACCCATGAAGGTTACAAAAAAACGGAAAATTATCCACAAACGCGGAGAAGACATAAAGGGTATTGAAGAGGTTACCGTGGAAGAAGAAGGCAAAGAGCCGGTGACTACGGTCAGTGAAATGCGCAAGATCGATATTCCTGAACCGAAGAAGAAAATTAAAAAGGTTCCGACGAAAAAACCGATCCCATCTGCTGTAAAATCTCCAGAAGAAATTGAGAAAATAACAGAGGTGAAAGAAAAGTTGAAGCCTAAATTGATGACGATCGAACGAAAAGAACAGAAGCCAGTCAAGCCCAAAATCGAATCCCCGCAATTGCCCGAATTCGCCCAAATTAAATTGAAAAAAGCAGCAGTGTCAAAGAAACCAAAAGACACGAGCCAAAAACGTGACAAATTCCCGAAAATTATGTTACGCAGTCGAATAATCACTCACGAATGGCCTCCTTCCATACAATATGCTGTAATCACCGAACTCGAGCCCATCTACGTTCAATCGGGCATACTATCTCGGAACGTGGAGGACGCCCTTAAAATAAAAAAATTGAAGCAACGGTCGCGGAAGCCAACACCGAAAGAGTTAGTAGACTTGGAAAAACTGGATTTAGAGTTTGAAGAATTAAAGAAAACGCCATTGGAAACGCTAGAAGATAAATCGATCTACGAGAGGCAACCAAAGCCGAGAAAGCCCGAGAAAGACACGCCGGAAAAGTTGAAAATCGGCAAAGGCAAAGTGTCACCTAAGGAAGAACCGGAAAACGATAAGGTGATACTTAAAAAGATTCCGAAAAAAGGGAAGCAAGAGCCGGAAAATGTGGATGAAGTGAAAAAGAAGAAAGAACCAAAGCCAAAACATCCAGAATCTAGAGAAGAAGAAAAAGAACATCCACAACTTTCACCGTTTGAGGGACACGACATTCCATCCAGCGAAATCGATTTCGAAGAACGTGAAATTCTAGAATTCCCAGATAAAGAAAAGCCGGAGAAAGATAAGCCCGTGCAAAAACCTTCAAAATTGAAAAAGAAAAAGCCCGAACCCGAGACGGAGACAGTTCTAATCGTGCCTGGTGTGCCCAAGGCACAAGAGCCTCAAGAGCAGCCAGAGGTGAAATTTAGAATACCTCATCGTGATGAGCCCGACGAAGAGCTAGAACAAATCAAGCTGAAGCCTTGGAAGAAGGAAGAGAAGCCCGAGGATGAAGAAAAAGATCAGGACGACCGCATTGAATTTATCCCACGAAATGAAGAAGTCGTCGAGTCAGTGGAGATAGTGACGACCGAAGAAATTCGCGAAGAGCGTGGCAAAAAGCCTACGAAAATTACAAAGAAACGAACAACAAAGAAACGCGGCGACGACAAACCCCGAGTCACCGAACAAGTGACCTTCGAACAAGAAGGCGAACAGCCTGTAACTACGATAACATTTGAAGAAGTTGAGGAAGCTGAAATCCCGATTGTCAGTGCTGTGGCCATAGAGCCGAAAGTGGTGGAAGAAGTGACGGAAAGAGTGACGGTAATGACAATTATAACCGAAGAAGGAAAACCAGCGAAGATGGTAAAGAAACGCACAAGCAAGAAACGCAACGGTAAAGAGCAGGTAACCGAAGTGGTAACGGTTCAGGAGGAAGGTAAAGAACCGGTAACTACGGTAATCGATGAAACTGAAGACACTACACGAAAATCACACGCAAAACCGAAACACAAAAAACCAAAACAGTCTAAAGATGTCGAGCGGGGTCCAGAAGGTGAGCCTACTTGTCAGATACTACTCTATACTATTCTTGATATTGACTATACATTCCAATATACGGCTATCATTATTCGCGATAAACTATCACCTAAACTATTGGACTATACAAATTTGGAAAAGAAAAGAAACAAAAAATCGACAAAACAGCTACGTATTAACAAAACAAAAAAAAAAAAACAATTCCCTATTAAACGTATCACGACAATGCACCACATGAAAAACTATGTCGCCCTTCGACCTTCATTGTTTTTTATATCTAATAATAGCGAAACTTCGATCGAATATTTTTGAATTAATATATTGAATTCCTTACGCAGGTATCACCCAGGAAAGTCTACAAGAGGTGAGGCTCGTTTGAATATGTCTCGTTATTGTCGATAGTAAAGTTTGTGCTAAAACGTGTATTTCCGGCATACAGGAATTCATTGAAGAGGTAACTGAGGAGAAGCCTAATGCAGTTTTCAAGACCAAAAAGCCTAAGAAGACGGTGGACGATGTTACCGAGGAAATTGTTGAGGAGATCGTAACCGAAGTACCAAAGACACAGAAGGCCAAGCCGCTTCTAGAGGAAACCGAGACTGTGGAGATCACGGAGGTCGATGTTAAGAGAGCCCCGGAGGAGGCAATCATCATTACAGAGGAAGAAGATATCGTTGAGACGACAGAAACACCGTCGCAGAAAATCATCCGAAAGACGAGGAAACCCACGAAGAAGGAACAAGTTGAAGAAGTACTCGTGAAGCCGAAAAAAGAGACGACAACGATGGAGGAACAACAAATCGTCGAGATCGTCGAAACGCCAACGAAGAAAATCGTTAAGAGAACGAAGACGGTTATTCGAGATGACGGAGTGCCGGATGAGATTGTTGAAGAAATTGTCATTGAAAAACCGAGAGAAGATCAAGCGAAGTCTATCGAGGAGGATCGCGAGAGCGTGGAGATTACGGAGATAGAAGTGCAAAAAGCGCCGCAGCGAAAACCTAAGAAAAAGGTTGCAATTGCAGAAGAAAAGAAGGATGAGGAAATTATCGAAACGGTGGAAACACCTACATTGAGGACAATTAGGAGAAAAGTGCCTGGTAAGAAGGGCAAGCCTGACGAAATTTTCGAGGAGATTATCGAGAAACCGAGCGAAGAATCCATTTTCATGGAGGAACAACAAATTTTGGAAATCACGGAAACCCCAACGAAGAAGGTGATTAAGAAGAAGACCGCAGTCACCGGAGAAGATGGGATTCCCGAGGAAGTTATTGAAGAGATTGTCATCCACAAGCCAAAAGAAGAAAAAGCTAAGCCCATTATTGAAAAACTGGAAAAAGCCAAAATAACCAAAACTGACGTGATGCTGGGACCTGAAGAGATCATAGAAACAATAGAAACACCAACTAAGAGAACAACCAAAATACGTAGAAAATCGCTGAAAAAAGACGTGCCCGACGAGATCGTCGAACAAGTCGTAGTGAAACCAGTGGAAGAGCGTACCCTTATGGAAGAACAGCAAATAATTGAAATCACAGAAACACCAACGAGAACAGTCATTAAGAAGAAGAAGGCTGTGACGGGAGAAGATGGTGTCCCTGAAGAAGTCGTCGAGGAAATTGTGCTGCACAAACCAAAGGAAGAAAAAGCAAAACTTCGGGTGGACAAGTTGGAAAGTGCGAAAATAACTAAAACCGTCGTCGAACAAGCTCCAGAAGAAGAAGTCACAGTTGTTGAAGAAGAAATAATCGAAACCGTAGAAACCCCGACAAAGCGTACGACCAAAAAACGCAGGAAGTCTTTGAAGCCGGATGTCCCTGACGAAATTGTTGAGGAGGTTGTCATGAAACCTATGGAAGAAAGCAATTTCATGGAGGAACAGCAGATTGTTGAAATAACGGAAACACCCACGAAAACTATTATCAAGAAAAAGACGGCAGTCACCGGAGAAGATGGAATACCAGAAGAAGTGATTGAAGAGATTGTTTTGCACAAGCCTAAAATGGAAATGGCCAAGTTCTCGATAGATGAGCTTGATAAAGCGGAAATCACGGAAGCCGAAGTAAAACAAGCGCCACAAATAGTCGAAGAAGTCATCGAAACCGTGGAGACGCCTACTGCAGTGACCATCAAGAAACGTAGGAAATCAGTGAAGAAGGACGTACCAGAGGAAATAGTTCATGAGACGTTTGAAAAGCCAGCGGGAGAGTCAACGTTCATGGAAGAGCAACAAATTGTTGAAGTCACTGAAACTCCAACTATGAAAGTCATTAAAAAGAAGAAAGCTGTAACTGGAGAGGACGGAGTGCCGGAAGAAGTAATCGAAGAAATTGTTATTCATAAACCAAAACCCGAAAAAGCTAAGAAAGCGATCACACCGGTCGAAGGTGTTCAAGTTACTCAAGTTGTCGCAGAAATGGTACCCGAAGAATTAGAGTTAACGGAGAAGCCAAAAGAGGAAGAGGCTGTACGTAAGCAAGATGTCCCTGAGGAGGCTAAAGTGACAGAAGTGAAATCGAAAAAAGCTCCGAAAAAACCAACATCAGCAACCGTTGATGAGCTAGAGAAACAAGAAGAACAAGTCGAAGAGATCAAGCCCAAGAAACCAAAGAAGGTAAAGGCAGATAAGATTATTCTGGAGAAAGAAGGCGTCGAAACAACGGAGGTTATTTCCTCACTCACAACTGAACAACTCCCTGAACCCGAGAGGCCCGACGAAGGAGAAGCGGTACCTGTGCAGGAAAAAGTTGAAGAAAAAGTCGAAGTGGTTGAAGTCCCTGTTAGCAAGGCTCCCAAAAAGAAGAAAAAGGTTCCTGCAGAAGTTGAACCAGCAGAGGAACAACCTGAGAAACCCGTAGAAAAAGAACTTAACGGTCATGCCCCCGAGAAAGAAATTGTTCCGGTAGAGGAAGTCGTCGAAGAAATTAAACCCGTAGAAGAAGTGAAAGAGAAGAAAACAGTGAAAAAGACGAAAAAGAAGAAGCCTGTGGCGAAGAAAGATGAAATTGAGGAATGGGTCGAGCCCGAGTACGAACGGCCTGTCCTGGAACCAATGCCTGAAAAGATCCAATGGGAGCCTACGAAAAAGAAAAAAGAAAAAGAGCCCAAACCCGCTGAGCCACAAAAGCTGGTGGCGCAAACGATCGAGCGGAAAGAATTCAAAGCAACAAAATTATCCTACTCGCAGGCAGAAGACCAAGTACAATTTGGTACGATAAAGCTCAAGAAAGTTTCGGTGCCGAAAAAGAAAGAAGCGCCAACGGTACAGTTGCCGAAATTTCTTCTTAAGAGTCGTATAACCTTCATCGGCGACTATCCGCCAGAAATGCAGAGGCCGACCCTCACGATACTCGAAGAAAATCCTGTGCAGGCTGGCATCCTGTCAAGAAACACCGCGGAGGCATTAAAGGTTCTAAAAACCAAGTTCAAAAAACACAAACTGTCTGATGTCGAGGTCACGGAATTGGAGAAATTGGACAAAGAGTTTGAAGATTTGAAAAAGATTCCCCTTGATGAGCTCGAAGATAAATCCGTGTACGAGCGACCAGCCAAGAAACCAACCGCGGAGGAAGAAAAATCCAAACCATTGAAAATTGGTAAGGGAAAAGTTCCCGAGGAAAAGAAGGTTGAGCCCGAAGATGTGAAATTAAAGAAGATCCCGGAGAAGATGCCGGAGGAAATAGAGGAACCAAAGAAAAAGCCTAAAAAGACGGAGCCGTTGGAAGAGCCGGTCAAGAAAGAAAAGTCAAAACCAAAACCGAAACTTGAACCAGAGGAACTTAGACCACTGGACTTCGACAGGCCAGAGTTGGAAAAGTATGTTCCTGCGGAAGAAGAAAAGCCTGAAGAGACAGCTCCTGAAGCCGAACCAAAACCATACAAACGTCCTTCGAAGAAAAAGCCCGAGCAAGAAGCAGAGCAAATACCCCTGGTAAAGGGCGTGCCCAAACCATCGGAACCAGAAGAAGAGCCAGAAGTTAAATTCAGAATACCGACCAAGGAAAAGCCAGAAGAAGAGCCAGAAACTATTACTTTGAAAGGCTGGAAAAAAGACAAGCCAGAAGAGGAAGGAACGAAGGAACATCCACAAGAAGAGGCTGGAGTTACACCTCGAGCACCTAAAGAGCCAATTCCCGAGGAGGAAGCAACAGTTAAGAAAGAACCAAAGAAGAAGAAAAAGAAACCAGTGTCGAAAAAGGATGAAATCGATGAATGGGTAGAGCCCGAATATGAGCGACCGGTACTTGAACCGATGCCGGAGAAAATTGAGTGGGAGCCCATGAAGAAGAAAAAAGAAAAGAAGGAAGTACCGGTGAAGGAAGAACCTCTGAAGGAAGAACCTGTGACAGTAGAGCCGGCAGTGCAAGAGCCGGAAAAACCTGAGCCCGAGGAAGAAAAACCTGTGCAAGCCGAATCCGTCGAAAAAGAAATCGGCAAAGTCGAAACCAAAGAAATACCTGACGCCGTTACAATCACGAAGAAACCCAAAAAAGCACCCAAGGTTGAAGAAGTCACAGAGGAGATAGTGGTGAAAAAGAAACCAAAAAAGGAAGAAGAAAAAGAGGTCGTCGAAGTGGTTCTTGAGAAGAAACTGGAAATGAAACCAGCCGAAGACGAAGCAGCTGATCAAGTTGTCATCGAGAAACCTGGTCATACGGAAGTCGAGACAGTGCAGGAGATCACAGAAGGGGTAACGCTCAAGAAAGAGCCAAAGAAGAAAAAGAAGAAACCTGAAAAGAAAAAAGACGAGATTGAAGAGTGGGTCGAGCCAGAGTACGAGCGACCTGTCCTTGAACCAATGCCGGAAAAGATTCAGTGGGAACCTTCGAAGAAGAAAAAAGAGAAGATAGAAGAACCTGTAAAGAAAGAACCATCAGACGAAGAACCTCGAAAGGAAGAAGAGCTTGAGAAGGAAAAGCCCATAGAAGAAGTAATGGTTGAGAAAGAACCCGAAGACATTCCGGACGCAGTGACAATAAAGAAAAAGCCGAAGAAGAAGCCAGAAGTGCCGGAAACTCCGGAAGAAGTTGTAACACTAAAGCCCGTTGCTCCGAAGGAAGAAAAAGACAAACCTGAAGAAGTCGTTGAAGCAGTTTTCGTGAAAAAACCAACGAAGGAGCCAGTGCAAGAAGAGGCAGCTGACGAAATTGTCATCAAGAAACCCGTCGAAGTTGAGGAGACGAAGGAAATCGAAGAGACCACGGAGGAAGTAATTGTGAAGAAAGAACCGAAGAAAAAGAAGAAGAAACCTGAGAAAAAGAAGGATGAGATCGATGACTGGGTAGAGCCAGAATATGAACGACCAGTTCTCGAGCCAATGCCTGAGAAGATTGACTGGGAGCCGACTAAAAAGAAAAAGGATCAGAAGGAAGAGGTGAAACCAACCACGGTTCTGGAAGAGTCAGTCAAACCCGAAGAAGTCCCTGAAGCTGTGACAATAAAGAAAAAACCAAAAGAAAAGCCCAAAGCTGAAGAAACATCGGACGAGATCGTCATAAAAAAACCAATTCCCAAAGAGAAGCAACCGGAAGATAGTGTAGAAGCGGTTGTACTGAAAAAGCCCAAGAAAACTCCTGCCCCAGAAGAGTCAGGTGATGATGTTCTCATCAAGAAGCCAGTGGAAGTAGAGAAAATAAAAGAAGTTGCTGAAATCACGGAAGAGGTAACTCTGAAGAGGAAGCCAAAGACAAAACCAGTGGAAGAAGAAGAAGCAGCAGAAATAGTGATTAAAAAGCCTGCTCCTGTAGAAGAAACAAAGGAAGTAGAAGATACGACAGAAGAAGTGAAAATCACAAAGATACCTAAGAAGAAATCAACGGTGGAAGAAGCTGCTGACGAAATTGTCATTAAAAAGTCAGTTCCCGTCGAAGAAGTCAAAGAAATCGTCGAAGTCACCGAAGAAGTGACGATTAAGAAAGAGCCAAAGAAAAAGAAGAAGAAACCAGAGAAGAAGAAGGACGATATCGACGATTGGGTCGAGCCAGAATATGAGCGACCTGTCCTGGAACCAATGCCTGAAAAGATTGAATGGGAGCCGTCGAAAAAGAAGAAGGAGACAAAGGAAGAGCCTGTACCGTCTAAACCAGTCCTGGAGAAGCCCGAGGAAGTCCCAGAAGTTGTTACACTCAAGAAAAAGCCTGTTATAACTCCTGATGTCGAAGATATTACTGAACAAGTTGTGCTTAAAAAACCTGTGCCGGAAGAGGAGAAACCCGAGGATGTGACGGAGGCGGTGATTATGAAAAAACCCAAGAAAGCACCAGTTGAAGAAGAGGCGGCTGACGAGATTGTAATCAAGAAACCAGTACCTGTTCAGAAGACTGAAGAGACCGAAGAAATTACGGAACAGATAACGATCAAGAAGAAACCGAAGAAAAAACCAGTTTCCGATGAGGCTGCTGAAGAAGTGACTATTACGAAACCAATTCCTACTGACAAACCGAAAGAGATCGAGGACATTACGGAGGAAGTGACCTTGAAGAAGCAGCCGAAAAAGAAACCCGTCGTTGACGAAGCTGCCGACGAAGTGACAATTAAGAAACTTGTGCCAGAAGAAAAACCTCAGGAGGTCGAGGAAGTTACTGAAGAAGTAACCTTAAAAAAGAAACCCAAGAAGAAACCCGTCGTCGAGGAGGCTGCTGACGACGTCGTAATTAGGAAGACCGCACCGGAACAAAAGATCGGAGAACCCGAGGACGTTACTCAAGAAGTGACCTTGAAAAAGAAACCTAAAAAGAAGTCCGTGGTCGAGGAGGCCGCGGATGAAGTCACGATTAAGAAAGTCACGCGAGTGGAACCAGAAGAAGAAACAACGGAAGAAATAACCATAAAGAAGAAACCGAAAAAGAAAGAGCCAGTGGTGGAAGAGGTCGAGGGTGCGGAAGTGACAATAAAGAAAAGGCCCAAAGCTGAAGTGACCGTAACGGAAGCTGAAGATGTCTCTACGGATATAAAATTGACGAAGAAGAAGGTAAAACACACGGTAGATGAAGCAGCTGAAGAGTTGGTAATTCAAAAGACCGAAGAGGTTGAAGGTCCGGAAGTGGTGGTCGAGGAGGTAGTCGAAGAGTTCACAATCAAACGAAAACCACCGAAGAAGGCACCAAAGCCAATAGAGGAGAGTTACGAGGATGTGACATTGCGCAAGTTACGACCAAAGCGGAAGTCTCGTCCTGATATCAAGGAAGTCACGGAAACAGAAAATGTTACATTCCGGCCACGCACGACTAAAACGAAAGAGGACGTTGAGCAGGAATTCAAGATCTCTTTGAACACGTACGAGGAAGAGGACATTTCCATGTCAGGTAAAGTTCGTTTAAAACCAAAGAAACGGCAGCCAACGTATTCAGAAGAAACGGGTGAAGAAACAATAAGAATAGTGCAAGAGCCTGAGGACGACGGTGAGCCGATAGTAGAAGAAATAATCGACGAATCCGATGAAGATGTAAAAGATGAATACAGCATAGAAGAGCTGGATGTTGATGAGTTCAACATGCCGTTACGACGCAAAGTGAAGAAACAACCGCGGCCGTATTCGGTTGAGGAGTTTGAGGAGGATGGGGTAAAGATGAAACTGAAACGCGATCGCAAATACTCGTACGAAGAGACGGACGAGTCATTGGCGCTGAAATTAAAATCTAAAAGACGTGTATCAACGTACGAGGAAGGTGCGACCAAATTGTCATTTATATCAGTCGTTTGCGACAAACTAAAAATACGGTGCTTACGGTAGCGATGCTTTACCGCTAATATTTTGAGAACTAAAGCTTTTTTTAGACTGGACGTCGAACGTATATGAAAATATAACCGTGAGTACAGCCAGCGCTTAACGATCCACATAGTCCTTTTCGTCGATACAAATTCCTAAACCCGCTCCTTTTCTGCGATCTATTATGGATACTCACACATCTTTGCGATTGAAAAGCATAACGGCATAGGAAATCTAACAAAACTGTGATGGAGGCTGCTAACCAAGAACGCAAAAAAAAAAGTAGAGCAGCACGTTGCTCCAAGTGTAGCTTGTGAAACTGGTGATTAACTCCTGTAATTCGAACTCTTTGCAGAAGAAGCTAGTCTGAGCATCACCAAAGAAGGAGATATCTTCGAAGAAGGTGGGTTTATCGTCTCTAACGTTGATTAGAAATTGCCACTGTATCGATTTAAAATAAATTGTTATTTTTTTATTTTTATTTTTTAGACGACGAATTTACAGTACACGATGGAGACACAATGTTCTCAATTTGTTCGTATGTTGCGGAAACTGACGAAGCAATTGATCTCGTTGAGGGTGAAAGAGTCTACGTAATCGGTACGCAATCCAAATCGTTGAATCACGTAATTTGAATAAACAAAACTAGCTTTATTCACTACCTTTTTATTTACAGAACACACAAACTCGGATTGGTGGTTCGTAAGGAAACATTTGACTGCGGAGAAGGGCTGGGTCCCAGCCCAATATCTCTTGGATGAGGTTCATTACACGATCTACCTTCAACACAAACTGCACGAGAAAATAGATAAATTACCAGTTTTCGAGAGTGAGCTATTAAAATCCTCTATATTTTGTGAAGAAAATAAAAATGGACAATTTTAACAAATGTTGAATGTATTCCAGAGCCTGGACCAAATGAGAAAGCCGCAGCGCCGCGGTTCATCGAAAAGCTCCAACCGATTCACACTCCAGACGGTTATACGGTGCAATTTGAGTGCCAAGTGGAGGGTGTCCCAAGGCCGCAAATAACATGGTTCCGCCAAACAGCAATCATCAAGCCCTCGCCTGACTTCCAGATTTACTACGACGAGGACAACGTCGCAACGCTCATTATTCGAGAAGTATTCCCTGAGGATGCCGGTACGTTTACTTGCGTCGCTAAAAACGCAGCTGGATTCGCTTCGAGCACCACCGAGCTTACGGTCGAGGCACCACTTTCTGATCATGGATCGGATATAACAGGACCATCGAGAAAGAGTTTGTCAAGGTAAACCATTAACTTTCATAACTAGAAAGCAGCGATTCGAGCATATTGGGCAATAGTTTATACAACTTTTTTATTTCTTCGGAACCCTTATCCCCATCGAGTTTTCCTACATTTTCTTGATTGTATTTCAGTGTTTGATTTTTCAATAATGAGATTATCGTAAACATTTTTTGATTCACTAGAGAGTCATCATTGGCCGATATCTTGGAAGGAATACCGCCTACTTTTTCGCGGAAGCCCAAGGCGAAATGCGTAAACGAGAAGGACGACGTTATTCTTGAGTGTCGTCTGGTTGCTGTACCCGAGCCGGAAATTACCTGGTACTACGAGGACAAAAAGATAACGACAGAGAGAAACGTGGTGGTGGTGACCGAGAGTGACATGCACATGTACTGTAGTGTTATGAAGATCAGTAAGGTGGAGAAAAAGCAAGAGGGTCGGTACAAGATCGTAGCAAAGAACAGAGAAGGAGAGGCTGCGATTGAAATACCTCTGAAGGTCAGAACAGGAGCTCGGGAACCACCGGAAATTTTGGAACCTCTAAAGCCGTACGTGGTGAGAGAAGGAGAGACGGTGGTGCTGACAACACAGATTGTTGGGACACCGACGCCAAAGGTAACTTGGTTCAAGGATGGCAAACCATTGAAAAAAGAACTTACACCAAAGACGGAAGGAGACACTCACAGTCTGACACTTATTCAACCGCAATTGACTGACGCCGGAGAATATTCTTGTGTAGCTAAAAATGATTTGGGAAGCGCTGAAACTAAAGCATCTCTTATCGTCGAAGGTAGGCAATCCGAATTATTTTTCTGTGCTTCATCCTAAGAGATTGCAAATGTCCAGTCTACAGACAATTTGAGTTGAATTCATTTTTGTGTTCTTGGGGGCTTGAAGAAATCAAGCGTTGATAAACGAGTTCCTGAAAAGTTCTGGACAAATGTAATCCCTTACGCTAACTTAACTTTTTCTATAGCACACTCGAGGTCTAAATGGGCAATGAGAATGTTCAATTGCTTTCTATACTATCGTTTATCTGCTACTAATTGACACGATTAGCTCGTGTTTCAGTTGAAGAAACTGAAGCTTTATTGATGCAAAACTAACGATTTTCCTGCGGTGCTTCGCTAATGTTCATTGCAGTTGATGCAAAACCAAAGCATACGCATGGCCACACGATGGAATCGGTGAAGGAAGAACCTCTCGCCGGTAGGTGTTTGGCTCATGGTGCTTAAATTAAAGAATCTAAAAATTGATATTGCTAATAAATCATAATATTATCCTTTACATTCCAAGAAACTCCAAGCGGAGCACCCGAGCCTCCACTGTTCACGCAGAGATTCCAAGAGCTTACTGTACCAGAAAAAGGCACATTCAAGCTTGTTGCCAAAGTGACGGGAAATCCAGTGCCAGAAGTCGCGTGGTTGAGGTGGGCAAAGTTTAAATAATTTTTCATTCGAATACTCAGTGGCTTAAAAATCCTGATGAAACTGAATTCATCGAATTGACACAATTCCAGAAACAACAAACCACTGGAGAAGTCGCCAAACATCAAAGAGACTTACGATGGGGAGAACATAATCCTCGAAATAAAGAACGCTGATTCGGAAGTTGACGCTGGAGATTACAAGTGCACCGCGAGTAATCCAGTCGGAAAAGCCTCTCATGGTGCCAAAGTAACAGTGGATGTCCCGAGGGTGACGTTCACGAAGAAGCTTGTTAAAGAACTGGAGGTAAACGAGTGGAAAACACTGGAAATGACGTGCGAAACATCACACACAGTCTCGACAACCTGGTGGCATAACGAAAAGGAAATCAGTGGAATGGATCATCGCGAAGTGATTCAAGAAGGTCGAACTCATCGTCTGGTCATCAAGAGAACGACGATGAGTGACGAGGGCACGTACAAATGCACAGTGAAAAATCAGACCACTTCTTGCGACGTCACGGTCAAACCAGCCAAACTCGAATTCGTTCGTAAGCTTCAAGATTTCGAGGTGAAAGAACGCGACATCGCAATCCTCGAGGTTGAAATAACATCGGAAACAGCCGAAGTCACGTGGCAAAAGGATGGCCAACCTTTATCACCTCGAGACGAAAAACTCGAATTCGTCAACGAAGGAAACGTGAGAAAATTGTTCATTAGAATGGCATCGGTCCACGACGAGGGAGAGTACACTTGTGCTCTTCCAACCGAGGAATGCACAGCCGAAGTTACCGTAGTCGGTGAGTCCAAGGATCCAACCGAATTCTGTTCATCAAATTTATTCGCAATCATCATTAGATTTTAACCGATTGAATTTTAATTATTATTACAGAATTGCCACCTGAGATTATAAGAAAAATGAAAGACGTAAGAATAGCGAGAGGAGACAAAGCGAAATTCGACATCGAGCTCACGAAGGGTGACGCCCTGGTTCGTTGGTTCAAAGATGGCCAAGAATTGCTATTCTCTGAGCATGTCCGTCTTGCTATCGACGGTAAACGACAAAAATTGAAGATCTTTGACGCCGAGCCTGAAGACGAGGGTGTTTATTCGTGCCAAGTCGGAGATCAAACGTCAGAAGCGAGACTCATTGTCGAAGAGCCTGGAGTCGATTTAATCCGAAGACTGCCAGACGTTACACTCGTACCTCTCGACGAAGATGCTCTATTTACGATCGAGTTGTCCAGGCCGGACGTTCCAGTCAAGTGGTTCAGGTAAAATATTTTTCTAACGATACAAATAAACAGCTCAAAGGAACAAAAAAAATGTTCAATAACCGATATTCATTCTAGAAAAACGGTCGAGATCCAAGAGTCCCGAAAATATACAATAATCGATGAAGGAACAGTGAAAAAACTCATTGTTAGTGAATGCACTGTAGACGATGCTCTCGAGTACAGCGCAGTTATTATGAACGTCAGAACATCTTCGAGACTCAAGGTCGAGGGTAAGTACAACAACAAATGATCCAAAAAATAAAACTTAGCAAAATTGTCTCATTATGAATATCAAAAGTCCAAAAAGAATTATACCAAAAGTTTTGTCCCCTCAATATTTTATCGCTCGCTTACTGAATAAAAATTTATCCTTGTCTAGTGGTTGAAACGTCGCCAAAGATAGCAACGGAATCGCAAAAATTGTACAAAGCGAAAAAAGGCACGGATGTGGAAATGACGGTGCGATACACGGCGTCCCCGAAGCCGACGGAAGAATGGACCGTGGATGGGCGTGTAGTTACGGAATCAAAGAAGATCGTGAAAACTATAAACGAGGAGTTTGCTACATTGACAATCAAGAAAGTTCAAGAAGAGAACGTAGGGGATTACACATTAAAATTAATCAACGTTCACGGTGAAGCCAGCACGGAAATGAGGCTAATCGTCGTACGTGAACCCAGTAAACCTCAAGGACCCATGATCGTTAAGGACATAAGATCGGATCGCGTGACTATCGAATGGCAAGAACCGCTCGATTGCGGTGGTTGCGATCTCATTTCTTATACTATCGAGAAATGCGTTAAATCGAAAAAGACCTGGACCAGAGTTGACGAAGTTGACAAAGACGTCACGTCCTATCGCGTCCAAGATTTGCAGGAAGACACTGAGTATTTGTTCCGAGTTATTGCTACGAACGAGGTTGGATCTTCCGAGCCTTTGGAATCCGACCCGGTGCTTGCTAAAACTACCTTCGGTCAGTACTCAATCGATTACTTGTAAATTATCAAAACCTCAAAAGCGTTAAAACCGTTCCTTAAATCTCCTAATCCTGCCTGTTCTAAAGATTTTAACCTGCAATCCAGGAAGTCAGTTTATCATAAAACAATAAAGTTAATTAACGTGTTCAAAAAACGTTACGTAAACATTAAAATGAGAGAAAACAAATGGTAGAACAGTTGAAATTTTTATACAAAGTTGATAACATTGACTGAATGAATAATAATTCTTAGAAAAATCGATGGATAATGATGAATTAATATTTATTTATTATTTTGTAATTATTATCGTTATAACAGACAAGCCTGGACCACCTCGTGGACCTCTCGACATATCAGGAATGACAAAGACCTCATTCACCATAAAATGGTTGGCTCCAGAAAACGATGGTGGCACTCCAATAATCGAGTATATCGTCGAGACGAAGGAAAGCAAGAAGAAGACTTGGACGAAGGTAAGGAAAATGAAGATGAGAAAATAATACAAATTTTCAATATTAAAATAGAAATTACTCATTTTTATTGTTTCGTATGAATTTTTCCAACAGATCGGAACAACGAAGGGTGACACGACGAATATAATCGTATCGGATTTGAAAACCGATGTGTCGTACGACTTTAGAATAACGGCCAAGAACGTAGCGGGCACAGGGCCTCCGTACTTATCGGAAGAGCCAGTAACAGCAGGAAAACGCATAAGTGAGTAAATTCAACAATTAGAGAAAAGCTAAAACTGATATAAAAATTTAAGGTTCAAAAATTAAACGCTTATTGATTTTGCATAGAAATAATAAAGCTGACGGAAAACTCGATACATGCTCTGCTTGGCTTATTTCCCGCTACAAAGGTGACTGTCGGTGTAAATCGTGCCGTCGTCCCCCTAAAAAAAAAAAAAAAAAAAAAAAATCAATGATGACAGTCAAACTGACTCTCATACAATTATCGTTAACACTTTGTTACTTCCTACGTATTACATTTACGTTCTTGATATATTTATTTTGTTTTGACGAGAGGTTCTCACGACGGACTATGAACCAATCAGTCGTTTATTCTCCTAACATTAATATTTTACGCTTCCAGAATATTCCGTTTTAATAACTGGTAACTAAACGTTTTTATACTTAGAAAGTTATGCTTAAACAAATTTTTACACGTTTTTCTAAAAACAATGTTTTTTTAATCGGTTTCAGCGATATTTGAAAAAAAAAAAAAAATAAATGAGTCAACTAAATGTACTAATTTTTATCAGTGTCGTCGGAATTTATTACTCATTTTTATACAATCATTAAAATAATGTTTTCCACATTTTTAGCACCACCGTCTTGCCCCCTCAACTTCCAAGTAACGAATGTCACCAGCAGGAGCGTTACTCTGGCCTGGTCTCCTCCAGAAAGTACCGGAGGTACAGAACTCACAGGTATGTTCAGAAAAATCTACAGATTCGAAAAAAGACAAAGACAGATATTTAGGAACAGAATAAATCAACAAAACTGTTCCTCCTTTTTGTTACCTGAATGTAAATACAATTTCTTTAATTACAGGCTATGTCATCGAGAAAAAATCATTAGCAAGCAAAGACTCCAAGTGGACGAAAGTGGTGACGCTCGATGCAACGACACTTCAATATTGCATCGAGAATTTGAAAGAAAGCGAATTCTTGTTCAGGGTATTCGCTGAGAACAGCATGGGCCTAAGCACACCGACTGTTTCCGAAAACGTCATCCTCAAGACTCACGCAAGTGAGTATTTCATTTTCACTTTAAAAAATGAATATTACTCTAAGATTTTGGTTTAAAATTCATTATTATTCATAAAATTACTTCAATGAAGCCACAAAGTTTTTTTTAAATCAATTAATCAAATTTTCAATGAAAAAAAAGTTTAAATAGAAGTTTCTACAAAATGTTGACGTCCAAGTCTTCTCTAAAACGTTTTTTATTACTCGTCTTCGCAGCCGTTCCATCCCCCCCTACTGCGCCTCTGGAGATTCGACAAATCGCCGGGAACACCGTAGTCATAGAGTGGGGCAGACCAGAATACGACGGTGGCGCCCCACTCGAATTTTACAAAATCGCCATCAGAGACAACAAGAAAACCATGTGGATGGAAGTCGGTCGCGTTAATGCCGATATACAAAAACTCATGGTTCGTGATCTTCAAGAGGATCATGAGTACCTCGTTAGAATCTACGCGAAAAACGAGGTCGGTTTTAGCGAACCACTCGAGTCTGAGGAACCATTCAAAATTGTACCAGCTTCGGGTAAGGAAGAATTTTTATTTATCATTTTTAATGGTCAAGAATTATTTTTTTCACCACACCTGCACCGAAAGTTCAACTTCCCTCCCTCTTGCGATTTCGAAAAGTTGAATTTTCGGTGCAGTGGTGGTGAAAAATAGCATACGCAACACGGGAGTGAAAAAAGACTACCTCAAACCGTGGGCTTGTAACCCTCGCCTTCGGCTCGGGTGACAATTTTGCCCACGGTTTGAAGTAGTCTACTTTCCCTCCCTAGTGGCGTAATATACTATAACCTCCAAAAATCTCAAAAAATCTGTAGAATGAACGCAAATGAATTCAATGGATAGAAATAATTGAAATTGAATACGAATAATGAATTAATTTTATTAAATAATGAAACTTGATGGAAAGGGAGATCTTTTTTTTTTTTTACAAATTTCATCACTAAGCCATAATGATTTTAAAAACAGAATTAACGGTAATTGAACCGGTGGCGGAGGCGACCGATCGTGGTGAGACAGCATCGGTAAGTTTCAGCACGGAAAACACAAGTTCCTGGCTAAGAGAACACAACATGGATGCCGATATAAGTTCGTACGCGCGGGCGAGGCTTCTGAGGAAGGATGAATATTTCTTCCGCATATGGCATTACGCGAAAAAGCTCTTCAAAGAGTAAACAAAGCAAAATAATTCATCGAAAGAAGAAAAAAAAAGCATTTCCAAAATTCCACTTTCAATTCAAATGATGTATTAAATATATAAATATATAAATATATGAATATTAAAACTTCCTCAATTCCCGCCTCACCACGCGTTGACGTTCGAGGAATAAAAGTACGCCGTGCGCACCTTGAATATCGAATATAATGATGAAAATAATGAATAGAGAAAAAACAAGAAAATGGAATGAAAAAAAAGAAAAACAATGTAAAATTCAACAGATACTTTCGTTCTGGAATGACCGAACGTCCACGAATTTAGCTTTGTTTACTTTTTGGTGTAAAACGATGTTTATCAACATTGCATTAGATTATATTACAAAAATGTACCCCGTACATTAAACGGACGAGTGTAGAATCTAGTCAGTCTGAAAAGAAAAAAGAACGAATGTTTTGAAACGAGCTAAAAGTTCAGTCGAAGCAGACAAATCTTTAATCATCTCCTGTCGATCGAATGCACGACTCTTCGAGGTCTTTCCGGGAGAATGAAACCTCATGTATAAACTTAAATAGCAAACAAATAATTATACACTGGAGTAATATATATCCCTTGGTAGATTAAGAAAATTTTATTCCGAGATACTGCACATTTTTTTCCCTCAAATAATAACCAGTTGAAATCCTACGAAATCATTTTGCGAGGTTTTTCTTTGACGTGAAACTTGAAAAATCGACAAACGGAATGAATAATGAGCCTCGTAATTGAGTTACGAATTACAAAGAATGTCGAAGAATGTGATAAGATTGTTTGACATGCACGTCGATAGAAATATAAATGAAAGGAGTTTTTGAAAAGATATCCACAGTTTATATATATTTATATATTATAAATTATTATTATACAACAACAAAAATTATCTATCATATTGCCAAGCCATACGTTCGTTGATTATCCTCAGTTTGCGAGGGTCGAGTATTTATTTAAAAAAAAAACGTTATTTTAGTCATAATCATTATCGTTAAGTCTTAATCTTATGGAAATTGCTCAACGCGATAATAGTTGTCGCGTTTTTAACGAATCAACATGATGATTACTTTTAAGCTACAAATAAATTCGATATTTTTTAGAGGCTAACGCTGCAATGCCACACGATCCTGGTAATAAAACCCCGAGACGTAAAAATATAGGTGCCTTAATTACATCGAATGCATTCACCAGTTTCGTGTCGCATACTTCGTGAAACCTCTGTAAACGAATATTGTTAACTGAATTATTTAATAAACATTTAAGTTATGCGAGCACATAGACGAGTCGCACTTGATTTCTTTCATTTCTTCTTCCCCCTCCTTTTATAATTTACTCCTAAAATTCCATCAAGTTTTTGACACAATATTCTAAAGAGACAAAAATGGGCTCATAGTTTTTTTATTCCATTAGGACAGACGATGTGAAAAACTAAAACTTCGAAATTTATCTCTTCCGCACTCATGACGGATCAGTCTACACATTGTCGTAAAATCGAAACAATCGATAGATTTGCGAGATTTCTCTTTATCAGATTAATGATAAATAACAAAAATCTGGGCAGCCTTATCGATTGATTCATTGAACGTCGAATTCGGTCGAATAGTTTTTACTCTACGAGCCTAAACATACAACCGTCTGCGTGTTGCATCGGTCCGGCAGTAAAAAGCAATGGGAAGGGATGGAGAGTCGAGGAATATGGTCAGCTTTGCTACGTCATTAGCTTACCCAAATTTGAGTAAACAAATGACAGTGGTGGGGAGCGATGAGAGTGTCATCCCATGGACGAGACGACTAGTTGCAGTGAGACTTTTCCCAAGACACATTCGTAGTTCTCACGTCTGAGGAACAACCGGTATGTCGTTCGGTCTGAAAGTATTTTTCCAACAAAAATTCTATAGATAAAGAACGAAAAAAGGTAAGATCACTTTTACGAGTTATTATTTTAATTTATTTACAATTTCAATTTTTTTATCACGTTGATATAATATTTCTCATACACTCCATGGATCGATAGACAATAATCAATTAGAAAACATTGTTAATCAATTATTTCTTTATAATTATTCCTATGATTTGACCCTTTGGCTTATCGCTGGATTGTTGTTTAAAATGCTATGTTTTCGAATAATTTTGTGACGAACAGTTTTGTAAATTAATTATGGAAAATGTTCTACAGGGGATTCCCAATGAATTCATTTTTTCATTCGGTTTCGTTAAAGGTTCTTCTGGAACCTTTTGCAAAATTAGGACAAATTGACTTTCTGGTGGTTTAGATACCTTTTTCTTTTTTTTTTTAATGTAATTTTTTAGAAACAGAATCCTTGTTTGCAACTATGTTAACCCTTCCGGTTTTTCAAAAATGGACCTATGCGAATTTATTTTGTTTTAACGCTGTTGTGTCCCATGCTTTATTATGGACCCACCCGCGCTAGGGATGTCGAAGGTCCCGGCAGATCCGCAACAGGGTTCAGGGCTCAGGTATAGGAAGTTCGATTGTTATCCCGTTAGACGTACATAGGCGTAGACCTAAGATCTTTGTCCTGAAATAAAAAGGTACACATCGAAATTGTGGGAAATTTGAATATTGTTTCGTAGATGAAAAAAATTTATAATATCGGTGAATAAAATCATAAGTGAAATCAAAAATGCAGAGGATCATAAAATCAGTTGAATAATTCTGGTTCCAGACTGTTAAATCCAGTGAGAACGAGCTCAGATTCGGCATAGGAAGAGATCGTTTAACGAAGAAACTGGCATAGGAACTTGATTGATCTCCGAGCATAAGAACTGCGATAATCATGGGCAATACCGTTTCCTGCTTCCGGATATTTATCGCGGTTCAGAGGCGTCGTTCGGATCATATGACGCATTTGGTTGCGAGAATAGCCACGAGTCCACACATTCGTAATAAAGAACAACTGAAAAATGGGAACCACGAGGAAAAAGGTACAGAAGAAGAAAAACGAAAATTGTCAGAAGAGCTTGAGGAGGAGGAGTCGGAGGTCGAAACCGATGACAGGCGTCAACAATTACGAAAAAGTTCATCCTTGAAAAGTGAGAAAACTTCGCCAGTAAAACCCACGACAAAAAAGATAGTCCGTTTCGCGGATGTACTGGGTCTTGATCTCGCAGACGTTCGAACGTTCCTCGGTGGGATACCAAAGATTCCGAACTCGGCGTATTCCGATTTGATGTACGAGAAGAGGTTTGGCGAGGACAGCAGCCCTGCCAATTTTTGGGGTACCAGGAGAGTCACTTTCACGACCTCCTCGTGCGCCAGGGTAACGCCTCGGAGTCTTTCAACCGCTGTCGAACTTGACAAAACATTGATGGTACCGTTGTTCCAACAGCCCGGTAGTTCGTCATCTTTCCTTAATCAAGTACGCGAACGATTAGTGTGCTTGGAAAATGTTGTCGTCGAGGATGAAATAAACTTGGCCATACATGGGACCATCCGGGTTTGGAATCTTGATTTTCATAAATCTGTACAAGTTCGTTACACCGTCGATAGTTGGCGAAATACCATTGATTTAGAGGCTATCCACGTTTCCAATTATTGCGATGGTATCAGCGACAAATTTCATTTTCGTTTGTACTGTAACACATTAAAAATTGGACAAAGACTTGAATTGGCTGTTCGCTACCGGTGCAAAGGCTCGGAATACTGGGACAATAACAGTGGTGTTAATTATTGCTTCCAATGCTTACCTGCCACATCGAATGATACCGGCCACATGCCCATTCCAACGTCAACAAACTTAACGGACTCTCTAGTGCAAGCCATTTCCCATTCAAATAGTCACGATTGCTCTGCAACTTTCTGTTAAATCGAATAATCGCCATAAGTAGATTTCAATATCATATTTTTTAAATAGGAACAAAATGCGAAATCCAAAAATGCCAATAAGTCAACGATACGAATATTATTTTGGTCGATAAATATTTCTTTGATCTCGTTGAAACTTCTTTTCAATGCTGTACTAGTTTAGTATTTTCAATCAATAAGAGGTTTTGACGTTTACTGTTATTTATTATGACGATACACAACATTCAAAATATAACAACTATAATGACAGTTGTAGTGGCAGTTGACGACATCTGTCAATTTTATGAAGTAAAATTCTGATGATAATAACGAAGAAAAAGACAATGGTGTCATGGAAGAAAGTTACTTACATTTTTCATGGTTTTGTGTTTAGGTTGAAAGAATTTTGTAAATACTAGTTATTTTGCTATGATAAAATAATACAATTATTCAAAACGAATCGAAGTATTTATTTTCATTGTTTCAATATCGAGTTAAAAAAACTGGATGACCCTCACCTAACCAAGTCCTGACCTTGCCCAAGGCTGCTTAACTTGGGAGATAAAATATTAATTAAAGCACATTTGTCTCGTTTTTAATCATAATAACAAATTTTCCCGAGATATGATACTTTTCAACGTAGAACATCCCATAGATGGGTGGGTCGAAGATATTCTTGTTGTTTTTGGCTCTTTTGTTCATAGTCATCGATGGAGACGGCACGCGCCCAGGGCACAAAACGTCTCCGTCTCGGCTCTCCGTAATGTTAGACATTTTCGCGAGAAATTCATCGCTCCGGGGGAAAATTTGGCTAGGCAGAAAGGAAGGAGAATATCGAACTGCTGCTGTTGCTGCAGTCGAGGTGATCTGGGTGTTTATGTTTACTGCATCGACACAGCCAGCAAACTTGACCACCGCATTTTCTTCGGCACCCATCATTTTATTATTTTATTTCCAACTCTCTCTCTCTCCCTCTCTCTGTGGAACGTGATTCCACACGGCGAAAACCATTGCAAGGACGTTCCGCACACGAAACTGTTTCTTAAGTCGAAAAAAAAGACAAAACTAAAACAAGGGGAACACATACATAGATATCCGTAGTTATTTTTAGACGATTTAAAAATCAGCCACGACAGATGGGAAGACGTAAACTTTTTTTTTTTAACTCCCTAGGCTATCGAAATTGCGTTTATTTCAAGCCCTTCTTCTCTCCGTCCCATAATTATTGAACTAGTTTAATACTTTGAAAAATCATCCAGCAATGTCTTAGAACTCGCGCGGATTATCGATAATTGCAATCGTCCTGAATTTTACTGTCGTGTCTGCAGCTTCTTTTCTGCTCGTCGTATTTTTTACAACTTCTGAATCTTCTTTCTTCTGCTCTAGTAAACCGTCATTTGGGTGGTTTTTTTTTCGCTCAATCTGTCCTTCAACGACACGATAAATGGAAATTCAAAAACATTCAATTATAGACGTTTGCTATTCTTTGAATTCCAATTTAACTGTTTTGCTGTTCCTTTTGTTTCGCTGGTAGTTTTGTGTTATAGAAATCAATAAAATAGTTGTGGCGAGTTGTGCGAAAAGTTGTTTTGCAAAAAGCACTGAATTACGCGATAAAGCGAGCGAGTGTCGAAAACACTCGGCCACGTTCCATCTCTCGACGATGTAAATCCCGAGGTTATTCCAACCTTTTCCCAGAATACCTTCGGTTTCCATGCACACTTCGATAACGAATTTTCCCTTCGAGTTTTCGTAACACATTGTAGTCCCGGTTTTAGTTTGACGAAAGCAATCGTCAGAGTCGGCAAGCCTCGACAATTGTTCGCCAACTAATTCCCCCTCGAATCGTGTCCAGAGAAACGCTTTCCCTTGACATCTACATATATATTGAGTCACATTTACATCATTTGCAGATGTAACGCAGCAGGAGCTTTTCCCAATCGAGCTCGTAACTCCCTACGCGGTCACGTTAGTCGTTACAGCATCCTCCTATCTACCAAATGAGATTAGTTTGAATGTTGGTTACGAGAGCTTTCAAAGAGAAAGAGAGAGAGATAGAGAGAGGGAGAGAGGACGATTTCCAATGCGGTCTAATTCGCACTTTCGTGCGTACTTTGGAAGCAGCGTGTACCAGAAACAAGTTTTCGTTCCTCATTTCGTAATTCTCTCGTCCCTTTGCCTCGGGGAACGACGTCAATCCTTCTCCTCAACAATTCCCATTTACATATCGAGACAGTTTTCCCTGCGCAGTTTCTCTTTCGCCTTATTTTCACCTGCTTTTTTTCTCCCTCTCAATCTCACCTGTTTTTTCAATGTGTACTCAGTCCACATGTGTAAATTAAAAAACTTTTTATTCCACTGAAATTCTCACGTCAACGCGGAAAAATAATCAGAACTAAAAGCAGTTTACGTTACACCTCGAGTTTAGGAGGAGAGCGTGTGTTGTTTTCTCTCAAAATGCTGTTGATTATTGAGTCAGATATATTTGTCGAATCACTTGATTTAAAAAATTAACAAAAATTGGTCGTGTGCCTGTCGCCAGATACAATCAAAAACACATTTTTTTTTGGCTGACTAATTATGAAGCTATTATGTCGCTAATCTTCCAGAAAGTTGAACAACAGAGTGAATGTAAAGTTGGTGAAATTTGACTGCAAATTAATGTAGAAAAAAAAAATTTAATCCTGAATTACCGAAATAAAAAGGTAAGAATCGCGTTATAATTAAGTATTAGCGAAAAAATTGATGGACGCGATAAAAAGAAGAATATATTTTGTCGTGATCGGTAAATATACTTACAATTTTTTGCCTCGTGTCTGACCCTCTGCGCAGAACGTCGTCATATTAATATACTGAAGAGAAAGAGAAAGAGAAAGAGAAAGAGAAAGGGGGAGATTGAAGGGAGAAGGGGAAAACGCGTTTAATGCATCGTGAACGTTGAGTGGGGTCGCCGACATCGAGATGAGTCTTTAACGTCCCGTTTGCAAATTGGAACATAAAATCACGGTTGTAACGGGCTCTGCGTTGATTGTTCGTTACCGCGCGCTGCCTACGCTTTACCGCATCGTGATCCACACCGACTTCGATTTACTCACGCATATAAGTATATCCTTTAACAGTCCCATATACACAGACTCTAAGATGATGCAAAACGAACCGAGTTGTAACTGTATATGTTGCATGAACTATTTTATCGACATTAAAAGCCTCGGGCAAGCCCTCTTCGTTTTAATGCAAATATGCGCGTATTCGTACATTTATAAATACGATTAGAATGATATATACAACAATTTTATTATAAGATAGAGAGTGGAGAAAATTCTAGTTCGATTTACAAGTAATTAGATGGGAGAAGGAAATATCTCGGTTCAGTTATTTTTATCTGTTCATTTAGGGTGTGCTTGCGTTTAATGATTTTTTCAAATGTTCATTAATACGGATGGAGAGATAATCGAAGGATTATTGAAATTAGTAAACCTGATGAATTCTTTTTCCACCGATGAATACTTTTGAAAAAGAATTTCCTAATTTATGATGCCACTTGAATAATAGTTTTTTTTATTGAAAGTGAATGAAATAATGGAAAGGAAGAAAAGAGAATAGAATTGAGAAAAGTTTGTTTGCCAAGTGGCAATTTATTCCTCGTTTGACAAGTCTTTGATCCTGATTACTTCGTAGTCTCTTGGAGAATTTTCCTCCAGAGATATAAACTGCCGCAGAAGCTCCCAACCGCGGCTACTAAAAAGCCATAGTTAATGTAATTCGAAGCTGTTGAGTTAAGCCCTTTTTTTTGTCAGCTTGAAATCTGTCACGAAGCCTCCCGAGATACGAGTGAGGAACAGCAAAAGGGGAACTTTGCGTGTGCTACTCTCTTTGCCTGCTCGTTATTCAACAAACGTCCATTAGCTCCGTCTCGTCCTTGGAATTCTCCCTTGACGTGGCCAATCGGGGGCGGCATTCTCAACATTTCAACGCTGACTTTTCTTCCTTGTTACATTTATTTTCCCTCTCTCTCTCTCTCTCACTCTCTTTCTCTTCGTTTTTTTATATTTATTTTGTAAATACTTCCAAGAGATCGTGGACCAAAGAAAATCTCCTTTGCTCTCTCTCTCTCTCTCTCTTTCTCTCTCTGTCTCTCCTTTTCGTCGTTATATTCCTGGTGAGCCGCGCCTCCCTCGTATCGTTTTGCTAATTGCAATCACCGGCAACTGATCTTACTCCGATTTCGCTTCTTCACCAATCCCTCGACAGAAATCTTCCACCGCGGCTGTTACTCCTACAGTAAACTCTTTCCAATTCCGTCTTCGACTCACTCACTCACGTCCATTCGTAAAATCCCCTCCCCTTAAACACCAATCTCTTCTTTCTCTCTTACTTCGTTATTCGACTGAATTGATGCGGATTTCACCATTCACTTTACTAATTGGATTGATCATGAATCTTCGATTATCGAACGGACGTTTGAGCTTGAATTTACAACTGTTTTTTCATTTTATTTCTATCTTGCATTTCGAAGACTCCAGTTTTTTTTGTACATCAAGCATTTTATTGATTTATTCATTTATCATGAAATCATTACAAGAGTTTAAAAAACGCGAGGATCAAAGATCCTTTTCTGAAAAATTTTCTGAACCTAAGGATGACCAGGTGATACAATCGCAAACAAAATTCTTATTTCACTGACATTACGGTATCGAATATGAAAAAATTGATAATGGATTCGAAATTATACTTCCAAATATCTTCTAAAATTTGCAAATCAATTCGAACATTAATCATAATAGAGAACATGCAATCGATACGAATTTCCAGAGCAGAAATTCTTCGTGAAATGTGTAGAAGTTCAAAACAGAAAAGTCACATAAAAGCCTCAAGTTCAAGGTTGAGATCAAGGTTGAGATGAAGGTTATGTTCGAAGTTAAGAAAACTTGTGTTTAATCTCCTCTTCTCTTTCGTTTGAACTCATTCGTTGTACACATTTCGCTCTGATTTTTTATTTGTCACATACACGTGTTAGGATACAATGAGCTTTTGACCCCGTGAAGTAAAAATGTGGAGGGAGGGGAAGGGAAAGGGCAGGAGGTACAGAAAGACGATGGTAAAATCGTGTTAAAAGCGTCCGCCCTGTTTGGCGAGTTTACGGCGCGATAACGCGTATACACTCGATACGCATCTAGCATGAGGCATAGCGCCATGCTTGAGAATTATGTTTGCTCTGCGTATTTATTGCCACAGCATTTTCGCAAGGCGAAAGAGAGAGAACGAGAAATAGACTCGCGAGCACGATTCCAACCAACGGAATAACTTTTAGTTGTATTTGTAGTTATGCTCGGAGAACACACTCGGATTATAGTCAAGAAGTTGCGGAAGATGAGAGGGAAAAAAATCATGTTGGACAGTTGCGAACGAAGGAAGAATTTCTGCTTTGCGAACACGCCTTTTACCACGGAATTCCTCTTCCGGCATTTTTCATCTCTTACGAACTACTTTAATGTATAACACTTTTTTTTTACTTACGAAGAATTTGTATATTTCGTCGCTGTCGCCAGGTAAATTGTAATTTTAAGTGACGTACGACTTATTACAGAACTTGGAAATCTAGATTTTTGTAATTTTTAGTCACAAATTTCGATTGAGATAAAACAAGAGCCAACTTTGTGGTTAGTCAGTCTTCAATGATTTCTAAAAAAATCCCGCTAGAATCGCTAGGAATTCGCGAGGCTGCCCACAACAGGGTTTCGAGTCGAACCATACATGGCAAAGAAGCCTCGTTGAAAGTCGGACAGAGTAGCGAGAATAATCCACCGTTTGAGTCTATGACTGTCACGCAATTTGGCATATAATCGAGCGCGCGTTGGAGTCATTGAAGGACTCGTAAAAATGTTGATGAACAATTGTCGGTAAGAAAGAAGAAAAAGGGGAAGAAAAGAAAGAAGAAGAGAAAGAGAATGAAAGAAGGAGGAAAAGTTTATCTCACCTCGGCTGATTATATTCTAGAATTTCTTTGTTTCACCTACGACTCGACGCGCTAATGTTACTACTTGACTATTAATAGGAATAATCGTCCTTTATAATCATACAGTCCTACGTAATAAGCACTTTCGAGCCCTCGCACTTATCGTCTCGTGAAATGATGTTTTTTCCGATTTACAAAAGTTAAAAGAGACTCGACAGTCGAATCAGCAAACATTGTTCGAGTATATGTTGAAAAAAATCGATACTTCGTTGTTAAAAAAACTTTATCGACTATTATCAAAATATAAACAAACTGCGTATGACATTTTTTGTATCTGCAAAGAATTTTCTTGTCTCGTTTCATAGCAAATCCACTCACTAGGCGTAAGGGCATATTTCATTTCTCAGAGAATGACAAATAAAGAAGTGTTTGAAGTATTGAAATAAACACACAAGTTGCTTAGTGTGGGATGCATCCAACACCAGTTGGTTGCAGTCTCGGGGACATGCAAAAACTTTGAGTCGACGAATATAATAAAGCAGAGAGAGAAAGAGAGAGAGAGGGAGAGAGAGAGAGAGAGATGATTGTATATAAAGAGATTTAACGTCAATGGACTTTCACCAGGAGTCCATGATCTCTCCCACAATCTCCAGGAAGTGATTAGTGACGAATTATATCCCTCGTTATCTCGACCAACATCTGTTATAATAAGCGATATCTCGTATACAACATACGTAATATTTCGTTATTACCCATAAAGTCGCAAATAGTTAATACGTTTAATATTTATATATATATGTGTATATACAAAAGTTGAGTATATATTATTAGGAAAATACTATAGATCTCGTTCAACACAACTAAACGCCCTCGCAAAAGCCCGCGACTGTGATATAACTCTCGTATAATTCCCCATTTGATATAAATAACCTGAAGCAGCAATAACTATACTCACACATGCGCCTCGTATTTGTATATGTATATGCATCGATCTGTACTGCAGTCAAACTGTTTGACCAGCACCAATCGCTTCTTGTTTCCGACGTATACCTACATAATATGAGGCTTGCACCGACAACCCATTATTCAGTATTAATTTGTAATTGCTCTCGTAAATAATTGCCAAGTATCCAACGTATGCACGCAGCCAAAAGGCTGCTGCCACATTTTATTCCGCCAATTTTATCATTTCGACTTGTTTTATTGATTTTTTTTTCGCAATTTCAAATGTTTAGGTTCCCAATTCGAGGATCAGAGTATATTCGTGACTGACAAAACAGAGATTTTGACGATACTAGATTGTTTTTTTTTGCATCTAAGACCCTTTGGCTGAAAGGCACCTGCGCAGCCGTTTGCTTTTCTCCTCCATTCTTTTTTGTCCTCTTCTCTTTCTTTCTCTCGTTTGTGACTATAATGTATTTACGGGAGATTTGCACGGAGGTGAACTCCGGCGCGTTTAGCGATATTCATTACTCGGCTCATTACGAAAGTTCGCTTTGCTCCTGCACGAGTTCTTTGCTTATAGAGCTCGAGTCTTTGGATTTTTCTCTCTTCATTTAATACGCCTATACGTGTATATAGATATAGATATATTTTGCGTCTATGCTATCAGCGGATATTTTATACTTCAAGCTCGCCCTATTCCCCCTACCTGTACGCGTATTTAGCATTCGTGACGACGGTACACGTAAATAATCGAATACATACACTGAACTACATACATATACATAGGAATACGTAAATATGTAGAAAGAATGAGAGCTGAAGAGGAGAAGCTGAGAAAATGAGAAAACTAGAAGAAAAAGGAGAAATAGAAAAAAATGATAAAGCACAGGTTCGACTTTACAGGATTATTTATGCGGGCGTTACAGGGAACGTATCTTCGTGCTCACGAGCGATCGGCCGGAAATCTATGCGAGCAAGGACGCCATAGAAAGAAACAGAGAAAGAGAGAAAGAGAGGGAGAGAGAGAGAGAGAGAGAGGGAGAGAAATGCCTTTACTGGGATGGTATAAGCGATTTATTAATTGCTCGTTATGGACCTTGGAGCCAGCGAGCATTACGTATGCAAGATCCAAAGCAGCCTCTTTATGTATTCGTATTGGTTGGAATATATAAGCACGCGTGTGCTTTTTTTTCGCTCATTGCGTAATCTCTTTCTATATCTTGGTGCCACCTTTTTCTCAACGATTATAAATTAACGACTGATTAATTCACCAAGAGAATAGTCTCGTCCCTCCGTTTATCATCTCTCCCGAGGTGTCGAGAGTGCCTTCAAACTTATTTATAGCATTAATCGAAAACGTGATTATTATTAATTCGTCACATTCATTCAGAGATTCATTTATTCGTGATTCCGTACGGAACTTCTCTTGGTACTTATCTAAAAAAATTAATCATCTTGAATTCTCTTAATTAAGGAAGTGTCTTTTTCTGAATTGTTCGTCCAAGTAAAGCTGATCCAATAATTTTAGGCTGAATTCTTCAATTCTCTGGACTGTATGAAAATAATTACGAATATCAATAAACCGTACTCGATACTAAAAAAAATGGAATAAAAATGTGTAAAACATTAAATGTCCTTGCAAAGGGAGCCTCCAATAAGAATTGCTCGAAATCTCATTATAAGTTGGTACACAAACACTACACGTGGATTGTCTAAGATGGTGGCAAGAAGATCGATCGAGAATGGTTTCGCGATCCGCCCCGATATGATACCAACACCTGGCCATTTTGTGTCCGGCTGCGAAACGTTGCCCTCGGTATAAAATGTGCCTCGCGCGTGAGAGAGCTTTGCAATTAGCGAGTTACGGCGTTCGAAAAGCGTTAATTAAATTGAAACCGATAGTCGCTGGTGCCCGATGCGACGCCTCCACTCGATATACATCAAGGCAAAAGGGTTGCTTCGTGCTGCCTTATTACTCGAGACGTGCCACTTTAGGCTGTCATTTGCCAGCTACACACAGTTTTTTTTTCTTTCAATTATTTTGTTTATTTTACACAAACGTCTCATTGCTTTCCCTTCTATAAACATATTTGTAAACGAATCTTTCTCTCTCTCTCTCTTTTCCTCTCTCTCTTCCGAAGCTTTAACTCTTGGATATAGAAATGCACATGAGGATTGAAAATCTATGTAACATGCGAAATATGGTCGTGGTAAAGTAGCATCTTTCGTACTTGCTCTTCTATTTATAAACAGTTATATATGTACGTAGCAAGTCGTAATATCGTATCTCTTGGACGATTAGCAGCTGCAATTATCCTTGTTTGTAAGTACAACTCGCAGGTAGCCTGCTCCTCGTGCGAATAGGTATTTTAGCGCGAAATAGATTAATGAGCTCAAAGTATCGTCCGGCGCAAGGGTTTCGTAGTTTTTGCTTATGGAAACGGACCCTTTTACTCTCCCTCTCGGTTTCACTCTATTTTGTTCTTGTTTTTTTTGCACCCCGGCGTATTTATGTAAGTATACGTACGATGGCAGTAAGGAGAAATTGAAAAGCGCCACGTTTCTTGGGTGCAGTTTGCACTGTAATCGTACTCGCCACTGTGCACTACGCCACCGAGCAATCTGACTCATAAGTCCTGGATAATGCCCGTAAGAGATGACCACACCACGTGTTATATACTAGCTCTTTTCCTTCGTGTATATACTTTCCCAGCAACCCCCCCCCCCCCCCCTGTCTCAATGTATTCACGAACTCTACTCGCCCCAGGAGCATCGAACGCGTTAGACGATTTTTTATTTTTCTCGATTTTCTTCATAGATGCACATGCACCTTTTTGTTTAACTATTTTTATTTCTGGTAAACTGTCATCATAATACCGGGGAAACCGGAGACTCTGAAAATTGATGTCATTAGGATTTATTTTTTATTTAACAATTAATTGATGATTTTTTTGGAGAACCTTTGTCGTATGTTTCTTCCGAATTGATTTAAAGAAAAGGAACAATATCCATAGAAAAGTTTCGTGGTTATTCCTTGAATGATGAATTTTTCTAATGCTTCCCAAAACGAGGGCAAAAATGTGCAATCACGGAAATGGGTCGTTGACTCTTAATCTTTAACTTAATCTTCAGGATAAAAAATGTTTTCGAAATATATCTATTGATACATGTTTTGTAAGATTGAAAAAAAAAATGTTCATATAAAATCTATAAAAATCGGGCAGAACAGCTGGTGAGTGCGTAGAGAATAATCGATAGATCGGTGTCGTGATCTCGCAGGTTGAATGAGGAAAATGATGGTTCGCGATATACGCGTTTGCAAGAAGAGTTAAACCCCGTTCATGTTCGGTATGGGTCAGCACCGCGAGATCTTTCTGGTATTTATAGGGTGCGGTCGGGTGGACAGAGCGCGTGGACTATCCAAGGAGTACATAGTACTCGGTGTCTGGATACATGTGTACAGGGTGTTCTATCGAAAGGCTTTCTTGTATCTTAAAGTACACTCGTTTTGTCGATAAACGTCTTTGGAGTTGACCTTGACTGGTTTCAAGGTATAAAAACATGGTGAACTGTGACTTTGAACTTGAACTAAGTGCCAAGGGTGATTCTTATTGTAAAGTTGGACTAGTTCCAAACAATTTTTCGTGCAGATTCGTGGAGAGGTGAATACATGAGTTTAAGGAGAACACCCTGTACATAAGATGATGTTCTAAGAGAAGGAGGAGAATAAGGAGAAGAAGAGCACCTGCTGAGTGTATTCGAGAGAGCGTGTACATCGTGTTGCACGCTGTCCGAGTATCGATCCCTCTTCTCCCTATATATTCCGACCTACCGATCGAAAAGATAACGATCTTTCCGTGTGTGCTCACTTGCTCCATCTCTCTTCCTCTTTCTCTCCCATATTCTTTTTTCTTCCACGCTCGACAGAATCGACGCGTCGCCGGGAAAATTCGCTCTTTCTCTCTCTTTCTCTCTCTCTCTCTTTCTCTCTTTCTTGGGCGATTTAAATGCTACATACATATAACACGCTTAACTCATAGGATATAAAGCGTTATACGGAGGTCGTACGGCCTCGCCCGAGTTATATTACGAGTCCTATTTCTTCCTCCCGCTTCCTCCTGATCCTCCTTCTCTGTATCTTCGCAGCTCTAGGACTCGTGTTTCTCGAGCTTTACGACCTTGCTCAACATAAATATATACTCGATTATTTTTGTGGCCCCACTTTTTTTCATTCCTTACTGTACTACCATCACTCTCGCAGGCTCTATGACCTTTTATGGATTATATTACAACGGATTTAAAAATGTGTGCGAATGCTGGAAAAAATTAGCCGATACAACACGATCGAAATGATCGAAAATTCAATCCAGATCCAATCCGAAATTAATTAACCAGAATTAATAAACACCAACCCTTAATAGTGTAATCCAAATTCTTCATTGTTTCGATGTATTTTATCCTCTTCTATTTTTCTTGCAGATTTTCTACCTTTTTGCACGTGGCTGAGTGAATTAGCTCCTTTCAGTTACAAAGACGTTTGGCCTTTCTTGATTGAGAAAATCCCATAATTTCTTGCTCCCTGCGCAGTTGCTTTCCTTGTAGCCGAATATTTCAGGATGGATAAACTTAATAAATTGAAATACCAATTTAAAAAAAGAACGACGTTTTTTTATAGTTGCCGGAATGAAAATTCGCGGCTTCTTCCTTCTGAAAAGATTTTTCATTCACCAGCAAACCGCAACCGTCTCGTTGCCAGCGTTTTGACCGGACTCTGATTAAGGGAGACACGTACATTGGCGCTTACTTTACTTTTTTTTTATGTGTATATCTCATTGCATCATAAATATCCTTTCTCCTGTTCCTTCTCCTCGTTGGCCAAGACTTTCAAGGACTTGAGGTCCCAGGCATTGTAAATTGTACAAGAGCTTGTATATATTTATATACATGCAGATTTAACGAATATAACTCTCTTGTCTATTTCTGTTTGTCCCGCAAAAGCAATTGTCCTAGCTCAGAGAGCCGCATAAAGTTGACTCTGGCTCATACGAACCTAAAGTAAACTTTTATCCTTATTACGTATATGTATATCCGCGTGGAGGTTGCAAGAAGTCAAATGGAAGTGTGCAAAGGGTGAGAGACCGAACCACCAATCCTCCATCGTGTTTCTTTCCATCCCATAACATATTATATGCATTTGTATACGTACATATTTATATGTAGAAAGCTTTGGTGCTTGGTCGACCGAGAGGTGGCAATTTACGAGACTAGATTTTTTCACTGAAGCCTCGATGTCGTCGTATTCGCCGGTTGGGGTTATTACTATACGGACGTACGATTATTGCATGCGAGATTTTCTTGCACAGGTGTCAATGGGCATATAAAATTGTATACCATCTGCCTTTGTCATTTTTTTCTTAGAATGTATTTTTCTTTTGTTTTGATTCTTTGTTGAGGGGCTAGAATCGTTTGTATTTGAATCTCGTATCACTTCCGCGTTAATTTAATTTTAATGCTGGGAACAGACGTTACAGTGGGTTTAATTGAAGCTGAGCTTTTACTCAGTGTTTCGTAAAGTTCTTGTGAAGATCGATGCAGCTTTTGGTTCTTGGTCATTAATCCAAATATTTATGCAAAATATATATTGAGCAGGATGATTTTCTGGTCACTTCCGGATTAACTTATCAATGTATTATTAATGAAAGCCACGAATATGGACCAGGTGAAAAAAAGAAAAAAGGATTCGAAGCAACAAAATAAAATATAATATCTCTATCGATTGGATAAGAGAAAGAGATGGAAAGCCACCTGTCCGTGCGATCGAGCAATTATTCCAAATGAATTATCGTCCTCTCACTCCCCCCCCCTCTCTCTCTCTTTTCTCGGGTCTCACCATTTTGCCAGCAACCTCCCACTGTGAAAACTGGCCGGATTTAAATTCTCTCCTTGAATATATACACCAGTCGATGAAAGCGGTTCTCTCTCTTCCTCAATCTCTTTTGCGGTTATGAATATGTATATTGTTGCGGATCGATTCCAGGATGAATTATTTGAGCCCGCGAGTTCAAGAACTCTGTATATTTATTTTTTTCTCTCCTTTATAACCTTTTTTTCTTCACATTTTCTCGGTTTAAGGAGAATGGAGCAGGACGTGTGTGGCTACGATAAAACGAGATTCTTCGCCATTTTTGGTTACAACTTGACACAGAATTCTTGCTCCTTCGTCCTTAAAATTTATCCACTCGTCCGAGCACAATGCACCGTTAAAAGACGCGGGCATACCGTGTGTCTTTAAATATATATTTATATTTATTTATTCGAGACTGTGCGAAAGCAACTCACCGGAAACCGCGCACTCGGCTCGTCCACGAGCGACGAGTTTATAGATATTTTCTTTACGCTATTATATGCACACAAGAGAATCCTCTCTCTCTCTCTTTCTTTCTCTTCTCTTCTTGCTTATATATATCTGTGTGTATATGAAACGTGAATATAGTTACGATCCGGACAATGGCGCGATAACTCATAATAGGATCGAGACTCTTTCTGCATTATGCCATATCGATACTACGCGGGGGCTACTTACTCTCTTTCTCTTTCCATGAATGCCAATGAGACTCCTCGTAGCTCATTTTTTCAATCCCCTTTTTTTATCCATTTTTTCACGTATTGCAGTCACAAGGACTGATGTCAAAAACTGTGAACCGAAGATATCAAACAATATGACAATATTTTCAAGGTGTTCAAAGAGAATCACAGAATTTATTAGAATTTTAGGCACTGCTTATTATTTTTTTTAAATCTCTTTATAGAAAGGATGCTGAATTTTGTAACGACTCGTTCCTTTTTTTTTCGCATGTATTAAAATCTCTCGATGCGTCTATTCGAGAGTTTTTACGTCTCAATAATCAAGGGACGTGTCTACGACAAAGAGACCGGGCCCGCGCAAGCCTCTTGATTAATGCAGCGATTTATTGATCTACGATCGTGCGATTCTCGCTTTCGTGCGTCCGAGAATTCTCTCCTTCGGTCGACGATCGAAATCTCGCCGGGTTTCGGATCAAGATATCCACTTAACTCGGCACATTCGATTCAGCCGATTCTCTATCCATCATCCATTCCCCAGGGATCCGAATATATTCGGCATTATCGATATAAACGTTTGATCCGAATTGTTTCCTTTTTCTCTTGGAACTTGATTGCATTTTTATTTCTCGTGTCCACTCCGAGTTATTTCATAACTAAAGTAGATTTCCTTCACTTCTTTGCATATCATGAATTTGCTCCGATGTATATTTTAAAAGCCGTAAGAAAAATTCTTCATCGCGGATCGGAAATGTGAATATATTGAAAAATTCTATAACGATCGTTGGATATATGCGTTTTATAGAACGCGATAGATACATTAAGAATATGTTGCTTATCTCGATAGCGAATCGAGGCACTTTAGAGCCATTATTCCACAAGGATTTCCGTCCGTATGTTACACTACCATTCGCAATTCCATATGCACTTAAACACGCCATTTTATTCTATCCTTTTGCTCTCGATGAATATTTAAGACTAATGGCCAGTACGGAAGTCCAAGTTTATACCCTAACGTGCATATATACGTGTGCGTGTCGATGTGCATGAATCACGATTAACGTACGCGGGAGAAACTCTTGGAGAAGCGAAAAGTATGAGGACGAAAATATTGTTCAATTTCAGGTTAAGTTTGGAATCTTATTATCACTTTTTCAACATTAAATTCATTTGCATTAATCATTCAGCCTTTTTGCATTGTTAATGATTTTAAGAAAAAGAAGTGGAAGGAGAGGGGGAAACACAGTCTTATCTATATTCTCAAGTACTTTGGATGACTGCACGTACCAGGTCTTGCTCTCTCTTTTGTCGAGGGCATACATGAGTGTGTTGTACAGTTTCATTTCTGAGAGCAAGAGATGTTAAGATCGCAGGCACCTGCGCATCGTTTTACGACGAGAAGAGGGTTTCATAACGATTTCCTCATCGGGGGGCTGCTAGAAGTTAGCGTCCATCACACACACACACACACACACACACACACACACACACACACACAC
>JACEOJ010005714.1:0-111755 GCA_013761285.1 Campoletis sonorensis | reverse complement strand
GGGGGGGGGGGGGGGGGGGGGGGGGGGGGGGGGGGGGGGGGGGGGGGCGAGGGAGAGAAAGAGGGGTTAACAGAGCCACAACGAGAGTCGTGCAGCTTTGAGTACGAACGAGAAGGGAAGAAAATTGGTATCACGAACGAGAAAGAAGAAGAAGAAGAAGAACAAGAAGACGCGCGCGGCGGCGAGAAGAGAAAAGAAGATATCGTCTGGCTCTTTTGCTCTCTCGCGCGTAGAGAAAGTGTCACTGGGAAAGAGCTACAGGAAAGAGAGAAGATTGAGGGGGTGGGGGGAGGGAAGAGGTTGGTTGTCATGCAGGAAGGAAGGTAAAGGGAAAGGGAAGGGAATAGGGTAGTAGTGGTGATGGTCGTGGTGGGTGTACGTTGGCTCCATTTACGAAATGCTCATCGACCGGCGCGTCCGCGCGTCGCGTTGGCTATAGGGGATGAAAATAGAAAGAGAAGAGAGAAGGAGAGATGGAATGAGAGAGTAGAAAGGACGTGGAGGAAAAGCAGACACCCGGGGATCGTCGCCAGGGCTCTTCCTCCATACCCCCCTCGTTCCTGGGGCTTTTCCAAACGCGGCGCAGAGTAGGATTACTCTGATTCGCTTTGGCTTGCAGATTTCCCTTTTCCAGACCACCCCCTGTCCACCCGGACCCCTCCCTCCTCCTCCTCCACCTCCTCCTCCTCCTCCTCGCAGCTTCCCTCTCGACTCGTATAATACGCTACTCCGCCACCCCATCTCCCTCTATCAAACCTTCACACTTTTCCATTTTCCTCCGCAACCCTTCTTCTTTTCCAACCTCTCGACACTTCACCTATTCTATATACTTGTATTACATAAACACGATTTTCGAACGTTTCATCTCTACGCGACGATCCCGAGACTGTGTATAAATCCCACGATCATTAGGAATTTCAAGAAATGTTTTTTTTTCTCCAAGTGCCAAGAACGACCGAACGATTGTTTCAAATGTTTTTTCTATTTATTTTAACATTGTACTATTTATCATTAAAGTTTGCAGGGTCCGAGTAAAATTGAGAAATTGATAAAGACGCAAGTTTTATTGAGGGGCGAGGGCGAAAGGGGGGGATAAAAAGATGACGTTACTTTTCTTATCGTAAATCGTAGATCGGACCATTATCTTTGGGGGTTATGTTGAAGGGTGATTTTTTCTTTTCGTTTTTTTTTTGTTCTTTTGGTGCGTTCGTAAATCACGCTGTTTGCACATAAAATATTAATAAGTGACACGAGTCAATCCGGGATTAAGGCGTTCGAACGGAGGGGAGATTATGTGCGGTAAGAATGGCTAAAAGAAGGGGTGCGCGCGGAGGTTAGCTAGGAAAACCACGGGGGTTGGACGATACGCGCCACTTTATCTATCTTGAGTTTATTTTGTTTGTACTATTGGCTTTTCCCACGAACTTTTATACCAGCCACGGTCAATCTCTGTCACTTTTTCATCCACTCTATATTTTCCTTCTTCTCGCTCTCTCTCTCTCTCTCTCTCTCTTCGCAAATATTAATAATGCCAACCGCCGCACGTGATTCTCGCGTTGTCACAAACGAACAGCAAATATAACAACTGTCACAAGCCTGATTTCTACATAAACTTTAGTCAACATCGATCTCCGTATGAATCACAAATTTCAATATATTTACTTTACAACGGAAATCCTTTTTCCTTGCAATTTTTCCCTCCAATCAAATTTGCAAATTCGATGCAAAACAAAAAGAAACACGATGACGTTATTTTTTAATTCTCTATACGCGCGCGAGACTTCGCTCATTAATTCGTTAACACTTTTATATCGGAATAAAAAATCAAAAAGGAAGCCTGGAAAGAAGGATAATTGAGAATTGCTGTATCAGTTGTACGCAGACTAGAAATGACGGGAGGAGGGGGGGAAGGGGAAGGGGAAGAGGCCACGTGTCACGGGAATACAAGGACGCGTGCGAGGGGTTGATCGCAGCCCGCTTATCACCTCCCACCCTCTATCCACACACAGACACACAAATATATATATATATATCAACATGAATATCGTGTTTTAGTTGGTTCTCAATGTTTCTATTATCCGTAATAATATATTCTTCTTATAAGCTCGAGGGCCGCTTTGGAGCACGCGTTTGTCAATGTTTGCCAGTGTCGACACCCACCTACTTATGCAAATCATTTAATTTAACCCCCTCCTCCTCCTCCCGCCTGCCACCCTGGCAAAGGATCCCGATCGTATCTTCAAACTTATTCGTATTCATTGCTCCAGGAATCTCCCCGCGCTCCCGTTTTCCTCCCACTTGTTTCTCTCCGTTTTCACCCCCTGGCCTCGCGCGAACAACTTTCGTCCTTTGCACAACGAGTCATGCGGCAATACCGAGCTCCGAAGTTTTAATGACTCAAAAATTTGTACCATTCCGAAAAAGGAAGCATTTTGAGTCAAGTATTTGTCCAGGAACAAAAAATAACTGGAAAACTATCTTTTTTTGTTTTTCTGGTACAAGTTCGCGGTTAAAAAATCATACTCGATGCGTTTTTGCCAAGTATCCAACGTTTCGGGGGTGGTTAAACGAGAGTCTATGGTTCACGCCCATGGTAGGGTGTTTCTGACATTTCGCATGAAAAATACTGTGTAGTACAATGAAACAGTCTGCGGGGAAGGGAGGGAAATGAAAAAGAAGACATTTGGTCGATGCGCGAGAGAGAGAGAGAGAGAGAAAGGAAGGATCGGAGGGAGTTAGCGCGGTAGAGAATACAACAACGAGGCTTTTATTCAAAGCTGTCCAAGCGTCGGCTACAGAATGGACAGAGTGGTTACCGCTCCTGGGTGCATATAACACTGCTGTGCGGATAGTGCGGCGTGTCAACGAGCACGAAGCATATTTTTCGGGTTCCGACGTTGGTGAGAATGTCCAACGTAAAATCCTCCGACAAACATATACAGAGAGAGAGAAAGAACGAAAAAAAAAAAACGAGAGACAGTTTTGAAGGTACGAATGCATTGGAGTCAAAAACCAGTGGTTCATTTTACAACCAAGTACAAAACGCACTTGGGGATGCATTCATATAAACAGTGGCCCATACAGAGTTGGCAATTTATCATCCCCTCGTTGCTCGTACGAAGATGTTGAATAATTTTTATAAGCTTCGTCAATTATTCATTTTTTTGATATAAATATGCAAAGGGATATCAATGAAAACGTTAAAATTCATTTTTGAGGATTCCTGCAACTACAATGTCGAGCGAGTCTTGGATAAACAAATAAACAAATGTAATTTCAAGAATCATTGAGTTAGATCAGACACGGCTGCTTGCGGAGACTTGATTTATTAGTCGATCGATATTTCGCGTTTGTTTCTTCCACGACGAATCGCCGATTCGATCTTCTATACACACACATAAATATAAACATAGGATGTTTGAACAAAAGTGATGGGATGTATGACAAGAAAAAGGGCATGCATCCATTGAACAGGGTATAAATCCCTGAGGATTACGACCGGTTGCACCCTATTTCTCCGCACGTAAATGCAACTTTGTGTGTATCTTTCTCGCGAACTAGCCATAAATACATATATAATAATAATAATCATGATAATAATGGCCCGGTCTCCAGGACGAATCGGGACGAGCCAAAAATCACACTTAAATCCCCGTGCACATTTATACCCCGTCCGTATCGAATGTGTGAGCTGTGCTTTTTTTTTTCCTTCTTTTCTTTTTTTTTTCTTGGTACAAACGAGGATGCTGGGAAAGTTGGGAAGAAAGATCACCCACGCGGGCACTTGGAAATATGTAGCCAGCGTGACACATTAAATACACAACATGTACATTATGTTGTGGATTTATATGTGCAACGAGGCGTTAGCCATGTAATAAATGGTGCGAGCGTGTTGAGGGTTGTTTATCGAAGGGGTAGAAAAATGGAGCTCATTGAGTTGAGCCAAACTTGTTAGTAGCGCAAACACCATTTGCACGAATTGAGGAAAAATGGAAATCCTAATTGACGCGATTAATAGTTGAAAGAAAGAAAAAAACTCGATGCTATAGAAGCAAATAGTAATTTTCCACTCCTTTTCTTCCGAATGCAAAGCGCGAGGGAGAGACGCGGCGGGTGCAACCGGAAGTGGAACTAGATTGGTGTGACGAGTGTCAGGTGGGGTGGAAGTTGATTCCTTTCGTGCCAGTGGTATCATGGCGTCTGGTACGTGAACGTGTCGATAGGAGGAGGGGAAGGGGGAGGGAGGGGGTGGGGGCTCGTTCACCGGAAGAAGCGGATAAACTCAAGCCCTCTCCGTTTTACCCCCTGCCATAAACTTGCCAAACTACCCCTTGGCCTTTTGCGTTGGGTTTCGAATGATCCGCGGATCCAGTTAGATGATGAATCTAGCGCGGAAGCACTTATGACGTTAAGACGAAGAAGAAGAAGAAGAGGGAAGGAAGATAAAAAGAGAAAATGCGGCGGGGACAGATTTAGCCCGGTATGAGAATAATACAACCGAGTAGAATTTTGCTCTCGCTTCCAGGATTTTCGCAGGGGCATTCGTTGTGCCCTCCAAACCCAGCATCCATGAGAGCATCGTGGTAAACTCGATCCCCTCAATTCAAGCCCCGCTACACCCCTTTCCACCCTCCTGCTAGAGCCATCGAGTGCCAACAGAAGAGAAAGAGAAAGACCGAGCGGCCGAGGGGGCCAGAGAGAGAGTGACGGCGGAGTAGTCTCTGTGCAGCTTTGTTTTCCGCATGAGTGGTCTCGTCCCCCGACCGAGCCGGGGATTACCCGGGGTGATCAGCTATGAAATTAACTCTCGCTCGACGCGGTCTCTCGCGATCATCCACCCATTCTCTCTCGCTCACTCTTTTTTCCTCTTTATTTCTCTCTCTCCCTCTTGATTCCACTCTTTCTCTCGCACACTCACTTCATTTTCCTAAAATTTCAGCTTAACGTATAAAACAAAAAAATTAAACAGATCCTCTTGTGAAACTCATTATTTTACTTTCCAATCACGATTAAGAACATCCAACGCCTTGATTCTCTAATAAGAAATTCGATCAGCTGGATCGAATTTGTTTTTGTAAAAAAATCGCAATGATTTCAAAACATCTGGTTTTTTTGCATGGCATCGATTCGAAAACATTTGAAATAAAAATAAAAATACTCGGCTCGATTATATGCTCGTGCTATTTTTTATAATCGCCACCAGAGCGTAATTTCCAACTGCCTGAACATAAAATCTTGCTCTTTCTCTTTACGAGCGTAGCGAAATTCTCGATCCTAGTGGATTTCTCGGATGAGATAAGGGATGAACGTGAGTGAAGAAGGATGCATGAGGAATTTTCGATGGCCATCGCGGGGGGATAACCAATAAATAGATATATATTTATATAGTCCAATGCATATATACCTTTTGATCGAAAGAAATCGCAATTTTCGTATGTATACATACGTGACGGAATCAAATGTCGATGCTACGCAACGACCCTCGTATTACTCTTATAAGTATAATTCAATGTATAGGGTGTGCCAAAACGAAGAGAGTCGTTCAATAAATAATTAATCATTTATTCCGAGCGGATCTCATGCTCGGAGCATTTATCGTGAGACACCCTGTAAAACTATATTTCTCTCCAACATTTCTCGATGTATATATCTCGTTGTGGCGAAAAAAAAAAACAAAAAACGTCTCGTCATGGACTCGTCGAGAATCGAGCACGAAGAAGCTCTTCGATCATCCGTCCCCGCGCCAACGGCTGTATAAATATTATTTTCCTGACTATAAAAGATACGAGAACCAATCTCATAATTACAAAACTTCTTAGACAAAACACGTAGCGACGTTCACTGCGGGAATAAAACACGTTATCCGCCTCAATTGTTTGTTTGCCCGTGGATTTTAGCTGAAAAAAAAATGACTGCGCACACGGGACATTTTTTATTTGAAATTTATAAAAGATCCTTTTTTGCGGGATAGTAGACGAAAAAAAAAAAAAAAAGAATTGGGTCCATACAATATTACAGATGTGTTGCGTCACCTGACAAATCCTCCCTTCTTCTCTATTCTCACGTAAGTAAAATACACCGTGAATATATATGTACGCGGAGGATGAATTTTCCGGTGGCACGTTTCTTCACCGTTTCTCTGCCTCGTAACCCCTCCCTCCCTCCCCTCCCTCCCTCCTCCCGTACACGTTCTGATACTCTCGTGAAACAGCTGGTGTGTGCCAACGATCGCCACTACACCCTCTCTCCTCTATTATAATACTACTCTCCTCTCCTACGTGTCTTATATATACCTTTATACATGGATATACATATATCGAAGTATAGGTGTACTACGAAGGGTTGTACGAGGTAGTGTAGCTACACGAGTTACCCTGCTCTCTATTATAGCCAACTTTACATATATCGCGAATGTATATATCGCTTATCTACATTCCTAACATCAAACTTGTAATAATGATTTTTTCACTTGCGCCCGCGGAATCACTGATTTTTCTTCAATAAAGATACTTGATTTTTTTGCAGAATTCATTATACAATCATTTTTTTACCCTGGACTACTTATTGGAAGAAAAAAAAACACCTTTTCTGCAGTTTTTCTAACTTTTTTCCATAGTTCGATTGAAAAGTATGAAAAATTAGTAGCCTTTGCTACGAACGTGATTAATTTAGCTGTCGCTCAATTGTTTTAATCGTATTTTAGTCACCACTAGGTTTCATGTGTACCGGTGGATAATGTGTGTGTGTATGTCTATGTTTGGAAACGTAGCGTGGAGGTGGTAGGTGGATTAGGTAAAGGTTGAACGTCGGCATGGGTTCTTGTCGGTTACTTATGAGCCAGACAGGTAAGTAGCGATGTAAGTGGTTGTAGACAACACACCGGGTTAGAAGCAGGGAGTTGGGAGAGAGGGAAAGAGAGCGAGGAGGGAGCAGATCCCATAAGCAGCAGCAGCAGCAGCACCAGCAGCAGCCACTCTCTGGCTGTGCCTAATGAAACTACAAATCTCGTTGCCTTTGGGCACCACCTGTTCTCATAGTTAGTGCCACTTTGTTTCGTTACCATAAGGATTTCGTACTCATATCTCCATATCGTGTAAACATCCGCGAGAATTGGTTAAGAAAAGAAAAGAAAAAAATCGTAATTATTTAATTTTTCGATAATTCCCCACACTTTGCCAATTAATCGAACAAATAAATCGACAAGATTTTTCTCATAGCGTCTATAATGGTTTCAATTAATTTATATTCCATCTCTTCGTATAAACATCTCTGTCGCGCGTCTGTCATCATGAAAAATATCTGGACAAACGCATTTATGGAGTGCAAGTGGAATTTGGACGATGAATTATTCAGACGAGGACGCAGTGACAACTTTTTTAAAAATATATTATTTTTTTTTCGTTTCTCCCATCACGCATACGTGTATAGGAAATATGAAGAAGAAAACAAAAAAACAGAAGAGAGATGAGAGTAGATGGTGTTAAACAATTATACGGCTGGTGGCGTTGGTACCGCGCGAGAGCGCGAAGCGCCCTCTATATATCATAACGATTCCATTGTCATTGCTGGCGATTCTGGCGTGTCATGATTATTGTTTGCAGGCCGCGCGTACAATGAATTTGAACGAGGAAATTGGCGGAGGGCCGAAACGTTCGCGACCTCTTTCCTCCCCCCGCGCGCGCTCGCGTCGCTCGGATCTCGCTGATAAACTGCACAACGAGTATTATAAACCGCGACCATTTCGTATTTTCCACCTCCACACGTATATCCGCTCGTACCCGGTTGTACGTACTACATATACTTGTGTATGTAGAGAAATGGGCGAAAAGAGCTGCACCAGCAGTTCACATCGATGTTTGTCCGCGTTTCTCTCCATCCTCTCTATCATCGCTCCACTTGTTCACAAACATGTGCTACGGTACGCGAAATACGATTCGCCGATTTGCCCAATCGATTGCTCACATAAAATTTCGTGTAATTCACCTCACATTTCGAATATAAATAACTCTTTGTTGTTTTTTTAGGAAGAATAAAAAAAAAAAAGAAAAAAAAATAAAGAATCATTTATTTAACGAAGCACAGCAGACGCGATGTCATAAAATTCGTTTGATCCTGGAGATAAAAGTTGATGAGTGTTTACCTCTCTTGGCCGTATCGTAGTATGTTTGTTCCGACATAAAAGAGAAATAGGTTTGCGTCGATGTCTGGAGTTCTCTTCATACAAATGTGAGTTATTGAGAAGACACGGGCGGGGGGGGGGGGGGGGGGGGGGGGGGGGGGGGGAGAATGGCGCGAGGGTGAGATTATAGAGAGCGGGTAAGAAGAGTGAGTAGTCGCGGAGCAGGCATTTCGAATAATCGGATGAGCATTCGTTGGTGCGATTCTAATGAAATGAGTCGCCGGATCCCCCCCATTATACGCGAGCATATATATTTGTATGCACCGTCGGCTACACAGCATTTTGGTTAGGCAAAAGCTCTTCCTCTCTATATATGTATATGTATTTACAAAACTCGACCGGGGTGAAAACGAGTTTTAAACGATGGGTAATTTAAGCTGACTGGCAGGGCGCCGGGGATTTCTTCTCTTCTCTCTCGCTCGGCATGCTGCTGTAGCGTGATCAAGTCGTCGGGTCAACCCTGAGCATCGAGGGCTCGTATAAAGCTCGAGGGGTTGCAGCAAGCACGCACCCACCTCGATTCTTATTCACTTTCAACAGTTTTTTTTATATATTTTCATACAAATATACACGACGATGTAGCTTCTGTTTCGATAATATGAACAACGAAATAAAGTATTTCTTTGGTTGGCAGATTTCCGCACTCGTTCTTCAAAGCACCTAATTCATCGCAGACAAAAAGACTTTTTCCCTCTTTCTGCTGGTATTAATCCCTCGCGAGTTCGTGTATATTTGTGTTGTAGGTATTTGCGTTATAGAAGCAGCGAGGATTTGGGAGGGGCTCGAGGGATTTTCGTGCTAGGCCTCAGTTATAGTTGAGTGACGGACCGTCAGTTGGCCCCCGCCTCTGGACAACCTAATATCCACCTGCTTACCGGGCTAACCACCTTTCCTGCTGGTAGCTCTCTGACAGACCGCGTTTGCCACGTCGCGCCTCCACCCTCAACACTCCCCGACAAACCCACTGATCATCCGTATAGTTACAACGGCATGTTATACACATTTCGATCCAATATATACGTGTAATTGTATCAACGCATGTATGCGCATAGATGTAGTGTTGGTTGGTTGGTTGGTTGGTTGGTTGGTTGGTTGGTGGTAGTGAATTTGCCACGGAGCGCAGACGTGTTAATCAAAATGTTGGACAAGCCACTTACAAGGGGCTGTGACGTTTCCATTTAGGCCCATGAATCCCCGAGCGTGTGCCCGTGAGACCCGTCCAGATCTCCCGACACGAATCTGTCTTGGCCCGAGGCCCGCTATTTTACTTCGTTTCTCGGCTGTTCCTCATCGCGCGCTTTACCTACCACTTGCTCCACACCCAACGCGCCTCTTGGCACTAACTGCGTTCAACACGAGCGAACATACACCTCCAAACAGCCCACAACTTTTGCACGATATTCCGTGCGCCGGACTTCCGTTGCAATCGACGTACTAACGGCCACGGAAGGTTAGAAACTTCAAGTTCATAAACCTAATTTTTGTAATGATTCATTTTATTTTGTCGAGGAGAATGATTGAAAGTCGTTAAGTAGGATTGTGCACTAGCTGTCAGAATTGGCCTAGCTCCCAAAGCTCAGACAGCCCTTTTCTCCGTGTATATATGTACACAGCAGTGTTCTTGATCCCTTTTGACCCGCTTGCCACGAGCACCGGGACGAGCTCGAGGACCCTAGCGAGTAAAACTTTGGTGAGGACGACGCAGAACACACGTACGGAATACATAGAGTACGCGAGGCAGAAAGGGCTGGTTAAACTCCTCTTCTCTCCGTCTCTCTCTCTTTGGCCTGGCAAACTGGGATCTATTGACGAGGGAACCGACTCGACGACGACGAGTGTTTGTCAAATGTTTGATCTTGATCTTCGTCGCTGCACATCGCACGGGACTAGAGAGCCCAAATTAAATGGGATCCTGATGTTTATTGTATTGACCGATGTCAATGAATTCACGATGATGAAACCACCCCGAATCGTCCAAATTGTGTATCGAATAAATATAGCAGTTTAAGTGTAATCAACTAAGATCGCAAACAATTACTTTTTCTTTGCTTCCAGAGTAGAATTTCCAGCTGAAACTTTAGCATCATCTTGCAAAGACACACCGCGTAAGGTCGAGGAATGAAAAAAGTTGGCCACTCTCGACCTACCACGGGGTAGAAAACCTCTCACCGAGTAGTTAGTCCTCTCTGCTGGGAGCAGAGAGCAAGAGAGAGGACTTTGCATATAATCTTCATTGGAAAAGTTTGAGGAAACTTTAACGCAGCTTTGATTGTATGTGTGTTCGCGTATATATGTGCTTGGCATAACCCGACCGGGCTCAAAAAAAATCTTTCGTATATTTTTATGTAGAACCGGAGCATCTTTTCTTCCTTCGGTTCATCTCAACAAAAATTAATAAAAATAAGTATAAGCAAAAATGAGTTTCTCGTTCGAAAACAAAGGAACACGGACGCATGTTGGTTGGATAAAAAAAATTTATATATATATTACGGTGTAATATCGACTTGTAACGATAGAGATCTTAGACAATATAAATCGGAAGTATCGGCGAGACAATGTCGATTTGCATATCGGATACGTAGGTTAATACCTGTCCACGAGAGAAGTAAGCAGGTGTTTCCGATTGGGGGTGAGGTCCTTTATATACATGCCATATCCTTCGGGAGTGAATAGCAACCCGTCTATGTAGGGAGAGAGAGAGAGAGAGAGAGAGAGAGACATAAAGCCATATCTGCAACCTGCGTTCGCCCTCTCGACATTGTGGAAAGCAGGGAGGGAGAGAGCGCAAAATAAATTGAAGTAAACGGGGCATCGGATAGGCGCGCCGGTTTCTAGAGAGCCGGAGGACCTTACCCCGCGAGATATTTAATATTGTACGCCACTAACATCTGTCGCCTTATACTCTTCCGCCCTTATATCTTATCCCGACGCGAGAAAGCAACCCTTTTCTCCAAAGCTTTTTCTCTATTCCTCCCTCTCTCAAATCTGTTTGCTCTCGAGTATCGTAACAGGAACGAAAGAGCTCAAAGTATCGTCGAACAACTTGGCATAATACACGCGCGATCGTTCGAACGATCCCTTCGGTGAGAATTTCTCTTCGGTTTTTTTTCTCTTTCTTCTTTTACCCTTTTTTCTCCTACCCCTCCGCCCCCCCCCCCTCCTCCCTTTCCTTATAACATTTCGTTCAATTAATCATTTTGTATTAATAAAAGCAGCACCTAATTGAATTCCCTCATTTCGTCGAGTTAATACGAGTTTAATGTAAATTTAATCGAGTGCCTTCTCTCTATTTCGTTTCTTATAAGATACGTACGTGTTCCCCCCAAGTGTGTGTGTGTGTGTGAGAGAGAGAGAGAGAGCTTGTTGATGTACAAAGGAGCCGTCGCCCATCGTTTTGCCCAACATTCACGTACAGCCTCCTCTCCTTTCGCTTACTTTGTTCGCTCGTTTCCTGTAAACCACCTCGCATGAAAATGCTGCATACGTCTATATATACATATATACACGTGTGAAGTAGAATCCCCCGCTCAAAGTATATATTCTTCCCCGCTTCTGGTCGAATCGCGCGAGCTGCCCTCCGCAACGCGCGCGAGACTCGATCCTCTTTCTCTTTTCTCTCTTATTCCTCCTTTCTTTTCTTATTCTCGCCCCTCGAGGCAACCGCGCCACCACCGCCACCACCGCCACCACCGCCACCACCGCCACCGCCAACGCCGCCCCTGCCCTTTTATCGATCTTGATACGCTCGGCTACACCCCAAGACCATAAGAACTTTTGCTTTTCCACATATACACCCAACACTTACCACCTCTGCATCAGAAACATCTTATCCTTCGCTTAAAAAAATGTTTAACAGTTGTTGACTCTTTGCGTCTATGACTCGCGCGCTCTTTCAATAAGACAATCTCATTGGAAAGCAATGGAATTGTTCTAGTTCTCGCGACACTCCGTGCGCGCAGAGAATTATATGAAAAAGTTGAAACTGGTAAGTAACTGGAAAAGTAACGTAGCAAGATTTTCGCACCCAGGAGTAACAAGGGTAGCCATTAAAATAGTTAAAATGATGGAAGGAACGTGCGCCGGAGAAGCGCACACGTTCGATGATCGCGGAGCGAGGAAAGAGATCGGTGGACGAAACGCGGCGCGAAAGGAGAAACGACGATGATGAGAGAAGGTTGGTAAGAGTGCAAGAGGCGGAGGGGGAGGGGGGGGGGGTGAGCGGGAGAAGGAATAGAAGAAGACAGGCAACCTTGCAGTCGAACACAGCTTTTCAAAGCTCGTTCCAACGGAAGGAGGAGCAAATTCACGCTGGCCGCACCTCGGACTCCGCCTCCCGTATATTTCCCCTACGCCATCTCCCGAGAGAAACGAATATGAGGGAGTTCGCGGCCGCGAACCGCGCTGGCGCGTTTCAAGCGACGCCGCGTTTTAGTAACCGCTACACGCCAAATCTTTCACTCTGTTCCACTTCTCGTTTTATCCCCCGCGCGTCTCCCCTATTGCGATCGCGTACACGATTGCTACGAGAGCCGCGGAGCCATAAGCGAGAGTATACTATCATCCACCCGACCGAACCAACCGCCATCAACCAACCACCACTTTACCCTCCTCTCTCTTCCGCAGCCTCCGTAACACGAAAAAACATTGTGCTATGTCTCGTGCTAACCACTCAAATTTCGCTACAAACATCATAACGGATTACGCTCGCGAGGTTAGCTTTACGAAAGTTGTAACTTGTAACGCGAGCGACTCAATTCCCGAAAGGTTCTTGCTACAACCTAGTTTCCACCGGGTGCAATTATTACACCGCGGCGGGCGATCAACTGCGATACTAAATCGAAGCTAGAAGTCATAGTAAAAGTCCAGGTGCTACGACTCGGCTCTTAATGACAATTGTCTAGGTGTAAAGAAGAGGGCAACACGGCGACTGGGAGTAATGGACACAAAAGAGAACTTTCCAGATATTTGTTTTTTTCATCGACCATATACGTATACATGATGTTTTTTTTTTCTCTCTTACTTTTATTTCGTGCTGGGCGTATGTATAAAGGGACGAGAAGTAAAAGTTGTAAGGTCTGCGGCGACCAAGTTTATTCAGTCCTGTAGGAAACTTTGTAGTACAGCGTGTCCACAGAGCCGGAGGGCAAGAGGCCTTGACGGGGGTGCAAACTGCCTTGGCCAGTCGGAGTAGAGGGCGGCGGCGGCGGCGGCGGCGGGTGAGTTTGCGATTCCGGTAGAGAGTTGGGGGTTCGGAGTTTCGGGTAGTCCGAAGGTAGTAAGGTAGGAGGTGTATCCTGTAAGAGCGACTGAGGAACAGGCCGAGAACAGAAGTACGTTGATACATATATATATATATATATATATATATGTGTGTAGTAGTTTGGTGTACGGTAGAAACGACAGAAGAGAGACCGGAACTGAACGCCGCCGGGGCCGGACATACCTCTACGTAACCGTCTCGTCGTAGGTTCGCAGTGCACAGGAGCGGTTCACACATATACACGGGTCGCGCTTTGTCCGCTCTCTCGGACGCAATTAGGGTGGGTCTCAGGGCCAGAAGCCCCTCGAGGGTGGCAAACCCGCGGGAGGAAGGGAGGGATGGAAGGACTCTAAGTAGAAAAGCGTGTAGCACGAGCCAGGCAGTCAGCTAGCCAACCCTCTCTCTCTCTCTTCGCCTCTGCGCGTCCCCTTTCTTCCTTCGTCATCCCTTCTACTCTTGTTCGCTACGACCACCCATCGGCGGATGTCCATCGGACGAAAGGCGCTCCCATCCTCTCGACCTTTCCGCGACCTACGCCCTTGCTACGCGTAACGGCAAAAGCACCCATCGGTCTGAACAACAAAAAAGGGCGCAATCCTCAAAATCCCCCAACCAGCTAAAACGCCCTTTTGTATGCCGCCCGGCCAACGAGAGAAATTTTCGTCTCGTTCACTCGCTAAAACCATCACACACTCCTCCGACCATCCGACGGACACTGCCCAAGCCCGTCGTGCGATGCTCTTCTCTCCTGCAACCTTATCGAACTACCTACTACCCTTCACGCCTTTGCTCACATGTTCGCTCTTCGGACACAATCCCTCCATCAACCCCCATCGACCTTTTTCTCGATCATCACTCTTAATACTGCATCCTCCCTGAACCCCCCTCCCCCCCTCCTCCTTCCCTCCCTTTCTCAACACTCTTCTCTCACGATAGCGAACGACTACCAGACCTCTTAGCCCTGATACAACAACGCTTTCCACGACCGCTATGGGTGTATCGATCGACCGTAACATTGGCTATTAGATATATACGCTTTGCTACATAATAGGACATTGGTTAGTGTGCTACCGGAGGGAAAAGCCTTCTGATACTCCGATCGTTTCGTTTTAACACCTCCAACTACTTTAAGTGGGTACACGCGTGAGAAATCAAATCTTATCATTGCCGGTAGTATTTCTCTTCATTTTATTTTATATTACGATATAAATACAGTAGCTATTCTTTAATCGAAAGATTTCAATGAAAAAAAAAGAAAAAAAAAGACTATCCTTCACAGTTATCGCGAGGGTAAATGTGCAGAGGATAAATAATTGTGTATATAAATAATATCTCTACTGTCGCCGCGTCTTCTCGTATAAAAAGACTTTACGCCGGGCTTCGGTGCGGAGCCATTGCGATTACGATGTTATACAACCCGTACGATGAGGTGCGAGAGGCGAGAACTCGGTGCAGCAGTTAAGGTGTATATGTACGATCCCCACGACGATCCTCGTAACACTCTCTGCATATGCTCCGTGGCACAAGCCTGCTCCGAGACTCTCCTTCATACTCTTGCTTTTAGAGCGTGCTTACACAGCGCACTATGTTCTCGTCCGCGTGGTTCCTCGCAACTAACCCTGTATCCCCTTTCGTCTACATCAGCTTTTCGTGTCACGGTATCTCCACAAATCTCCGCGATATCACCCAACCCTCGTTTTTTATTCGCTAAATACAGTCACTTTTTTTCTTTGCTCTTTCAAAAATGAATGTTTTTTGTATATTTTGCCCTGTAAGAGGGCTTAAAACAGTTGAAGGAATGACTGGACACATTTTGCATTTTGACTAAATCCTAGGCCACATTAGAGAGCAATTATGTCGAGGGATCATTGTCGAAATAGTTGCTGATAGTATTCGATACAGGCGCCTGTGTACAATCACAGCTAAACCAACATACAGCGAAAATCGCTGGTGAATTGGGTATCGATTGTTCAGCACGAGTATATACTCGACATATTTATGTATGTACGGGTGAATCCTTGTTGAAATTGTCCAACTTGATAAATCAGGCAAATCTCGAATGAAAGATTAAAATATTATCGAACGAATGGTTCGATGTGTCAAAAATATCGTGTCACGAGAGATGAAAAAAGCAATAAAAAAAACCTTCCAGGATATGAAAAATCGAGAGTTGTCGCGGATGTTTGGTTCGATAGAATCAGCAGGTGTAGGTAAAACACAGAGCGTATGCGGATGTGGTTGGTGTTGCGATGCGCTACCGAGATAGACGCAGCAGCGTATCGTAGAGCGCATAGTAGTAGAGATTGGCCTGCTGGTCGTCGTACGAGAAGGGGGTAAAACGGGCTGTTTTAGAGGGGGGGGGGGGGGGGGTTGGAATTGGTGGATCGGCGACGAGACTCGCGCGATATTCGCCTGCCCAATGCTGATACGGTCAGCCCGGGATAAAGTAGATATTAACACGAGATGATCCGTTAATGAAGCGTATGTTCTCCGCGCTAGGGCCCCAAATCTACCACCTATTACCCGCAGCCTTTCCTGTTATCTTACCCGTACAACGCGCTTCTCTCGCGACCAACGAGACCGACCAACCGCGAATAATACCTATTTACAATGAACTATCCCCCTTCCCTCCCTCTCCCTCTCCCTTTCCTCCGCATGTAAAACCCACGTATATACAGATATGTACGGCTTAAATGCTCTCCGTTCGTGTTACTTTTGCTGTCGTCTTTAATGTACACCGCGTCGACCAATCCTCTCGACATAAATTATTAATTACGCTGCTTCGGAGCTCGGCCCCCGTCATTGACGATCGGTATAAAGAAGAAGCCAAGTGACGAAAAATCGTCGAATTTCAATTGAATTGGAAAATATGTCACATACAATATTTCGCTCGTTGAAATATAACATCGAGTATCTGCTGAAATAATCGATATCCGCAGTTAACTCTCAATGAGCGCGAGTCATCTCATTTATTTTTATTCACTGCTTTTTAAAATGTATATTGAGTGTTAGGTGGATAACACTAATAGCATTGATTGTACGAAAGTAGTTGATGCGGGGCTCGCTCGCATTGATTCAATGAAATCAATGCTCCCAGCGCGAATCACCGTGCTGGCTAATTAATTCGAGAGAATAATTGATGAAAATTAGCAAACAATATTCTGGAACGATAGGTTTTCTCTAAACGATAGATCGAGCGGAAAAAATGAGATAAAAAAATAGAGGCGAATGAAAAATAGAAGGTAGAACAAAGGAGCGCGCGGTTTAAACTAGGAGAGGAATGAGAAAAAAAAAAAGAGAAGATGAAAGAGTGACTAAAGTGTGCGCGCCATTCACACATCGCCTCCGAAAGAATCAAGTCCTCGATATATATGTATATTTATGTATATACCTGATCTTGAAGAAGTCAGGGGCGCTAATGATATGCCCGATCCTCTCGGCTTCGCTCTCAATGGAACCTTTCGGGAATTCTCCGACGGTTTCGAAGAATTAGGAATTCCGAGGCCGCGACAGAACCTTTTCTGTCCTTTCTCCTCTCTCTCTCTCGCTCTCTCTCGCTCTCTCCCTCATTCTCGCGATTCAACTCCAATAAAGAAGGGGGTCTGGGGAGTCCCAAGGTGTGCAAGGTACGAGGGGAGGGGATGGCGCTTTGTGACGATCCTTTTCCGCTGACACAAACACACGCACACACCATAAAAAGCCCTCGCTCGCTCTTTTTCGGGCGCCCCATTCGACAGCATCACCCCTGGTCCACCACAATCTTAAACCGTTTCATTCTCCGACGCGTATACACACCTCTAAGAAAGAAAGAAAGACAGAGAGAGAGAGAGGGAGAGAGGGAGGGGGGGAGGGAGATTTATAAGCGAGAAAGAGTCTCTCACGTTTCGGGGAGAAACCTCTCGCGGTTCATCTTCGAATGGGAACAATTTGGCGTGTAAGCGGTTCGTCGGTGCCGCAACGAGAGACTCCGGGGCGGACGGGGAGGGAGATGAGGCGAACAAGGTGAGAGCAAGATCGAAAAGAAAGAGAGATGAAAAAAAAAAAAAACGTGATAAGTGAGCCGTGGCGAAGAACGCCATCAAATCCGAACTTAAATTTATTCTACTTCCTTTTACATTTTTTTTTTTTTTTTTCAACTTTATTCTTCCAAATTAATTTCATTTGGAACGGTTGCTTCGTCGATTATTAATACGTCTGTATAGTTGGTAACAATTGAAAAAATTAATAATGTCGAGAACATTAAATTCTATGCTCTCGATCTCGCATCTTTCAACCTTCATTAATAATCGATTTATTTCCGAGCATTATACAGATCCACGGGATATCTAAAAAGTGATAAAATAATGTTTGTCAACTTGCTATAATCTCGATGCTAACAAAGAGGAATCCTGGCTAAAGAAGATGCGTTTAATGCTGACGAAAGATTGGTGGGTGTTGAGAAAATGGGTAATTAATATCCATTATGACTCTTACACTACCTTTCACCCTATCTCTTAGCCTTTTCTTAGCTTTCGAGTCTCCGCACAAGTTCAATTACCCGAGGACGAAAGACTTTTGGCGTCCACCGTCGCGCAAACGAAGACGCATTATATTTCCAGTCTACCATTTCCTCTCCGCGACGTCTTTGTCGCCAAAACTATTTTCCATCAGAGAAATCCACTTTTTTAAGATGAATTATATATTTTACATAAACTAATTCCCTTGTTTAGTGAAACTCCGATCTACAGAATAATCCAAGACTTCAAGAATGGAATATTGATAGAAAAATAATTAGCATAAAAAATTCAAGACGCTGGACACGCAAAAAAAACGTCAAGTCTTATCTTAATGTTGCAACAGGATTTTTTTACGGTTAATAGGTAAGGTAAATGCAAATGATACACGTTTAAATTGGACGGCGATATATTTTTAGCACGTATATAGGTGTTGCGCGTATCGCCATTGTAAAATCTCGCAGAACTGTTGAACTGCAGCAAACCGTGGCCTATAACATTAGTATCAGCTCATATAAACCTACATGCATTGCACTTAAACATAAACGCACACACACACACACACACAGATATTTAAGCACGACTGTAACAGATGGAAGAGTAAGGACTGAGAGGGTGAACGTATTTACAAGTTATAGACGCATTCAAAAAATATCTACAGGGTGTCGCGAATCCTGAGACGCGCAATTGTGCAACAATGACATTAAAAATGATTCAAAGTATTGCAGGATTTGTCATTCCGATGATTTATGGCCTCGACGTTTCATAAAATTGGGCAGCCTACGACGAGGCCGAGTAAAGTTTATTTATTTGCACATTAAAATCACATGGTTTTGGTATAAACTAAATAATAAAAACCTTGAATTAATAGCTGAACAGGAACATTGAAATGGGGGATTCTATTAGAAAAAATATTTTGAAAAGCATTTTCAAGACTCCGTTTAGATTGTTTGACTCAATGGGAGAATGATATTTGTTGACGTTAAAGTGGTGTCTATGAGTCAAGGCACCCTGTATATATGAATTGAGAGAGAAGCGAACACGTTAACATGGCCATCTATCCGGCCGCGGTTCATACGCGTGTTGCTGCCGCTGTAAAGTGGCGGGAGGGAGCGCTTACTCTCGTCGGTAACCTCGAGCGCGGGCGCGGGCGCGGGGGCGGGCGGGTCGGCGCGCGCTAACGTAATCGTACGAGATCCCATTGCATGAATATAATTTGCATACAAGTTGGTTATATGGCGGCATCAGCTGGCATGCCCGTATAAACGATTATGGTGCCAACAGATGTAGGCGGATGAGAGAGAGAGAGAGGGAGGAGAAAAGGGAGAGAAGCAGGGCTCGAAAGTCCGATTGGCGTGTATACCTTTTATGCCCTGCGCTCGCGTTATCACATCACAAAATGCTCTGCTAATGGCACCGAATTATTTACGATCTTTCGCGATCTACTTTTGTTCCCCGCAAACATTCTGTGCGCGTTCCATCATCGCCAAAACTTCATGACGACGCCAAAGGGCTCTTGATCAGGATGCTCCATGGAAATTGTCGATGGTCCTATCGTTCTGTGATCAATCATCGGTGAACTCACGATAAACGGCGGAATAAGCAGCAAAGTATCAGAAATTTCAGTGTAACGACGTACCAGCACTGCTGCAAGTACCGCAACTCAATGGCAAAAGATCCAAAGTTTTCTAGATGCTGCGTGTAGAGAAGAATCATCACGATCGAAGATCGCACGTTCCTTCTGTCTCTTTTCCTCTGACAAGCTTTCTATCGGCGCACATCATTAAGCCGAGTGTTCGTGTCGCGGTCGGGCTTCCAGTTTGTGTTTTTTCGTTCTTCCATGTATTTTTTTTTTACTTTTATTTTTTTATCGTCCTTTTCTTCGTCCCTTGCCTTCGATCTCTCGAAGAAGTTTTAACATCTCGACTCGGTGGATAACGCGTAGTACCCATCGTTGCGAGAGGAGAAGAGAGCTCTCTCACGCTCGTTGGATCTCAAACCGTAGCCATTACTATATCTCCTCGGGCTTACCTGCTCTCTTCGGGGACACTATCCTTTCTATTTTCCACTATTCCTTCTAATCTAACCGGAGCGACAAGCGGAGGATACTAGGGGAGTAGAAAACATTTTTTAAAGAGATACATGTACGCCGGGAATTGTCATCCGAGATGACAAAAACAAGGAGAGCGAGAGAGTGATGCTTCTCTTCGAATCCTCGGTAATACGAAGAGCAGCTAACCCGAGATAGGAGCATCTACGTATACACGCGTTAAAGAATCTTTGATGGGACCGCCAGCACTCGGTCGATCAACCTCTCTCTCTTTCTCCACTTTAAATCCGATCGTACAGAGTTAAAACCCTTCAAGGCTCACTTTCTTACACAAAAGTCGTCATGCTACCTCATCTCCTTGGCCTCTCTCTTTTTCTACCGCCGCCCTACCTACGTCTCCTATCCGAACATCATTTTTGAGCCATCAGCACTCTTGTAATGGCCTTGGAACTCAAATTCTCTCGACCGGAGGCCCTACTCGAGACGGCTATTTCCAGACGATCGGAAACAGGAAGACTGCGAAAACAAAAAACGAAAGAAACGAAAAAAAGAACCAGACGATCGCGACCCGATCCACAAGTTCCAAGCTGTTACGAACTCTTGGCCGTCATCAAGGTTGCCCCCGCGATTGCCAGCAAGATTAGTCAACCCCGAAGGAGCCGCGATGTGAATAGGTTACTAGCTGGGAGCGTTGCCAGAAGCGGAAAGATGGCGGGAGCAGGGGTTGTCCATTGAGGAACGAGGGTTTTCCCTGGACGCGAAGGGAGGATTAGCCGCAGGTTGCGGCGCGGTTGAGCCTCTGGCTCTGCTCGGCATAGTAGCGGTGGTGGTAACGGTGATAGCAATGCAGAACTCCGCATGGACAGGATCTTGCCCGACCACCGAGGGACAAGGGGACTGTGACTATATGGCGGCCATGTTTGAAAAGAGATGAATTCAATCGGACACGTAGTACGTATACACGAGAGAACGGGGCGAAACCAGGCGCCGCGTGGTCGCGTCACGATTCCCAACCGCGATTCACAGTCCACGCGATTCGTGACTCGTCACCTTGTTCCCCACCGGCCAAGTCCTCCGCTGACTCCATCACCAACTTTCCACCTTACGACCAACTTGAAGGCTTAGGTCCATCTTGTTGATAGGTGACTTTTTTTTTCTTTACTCGTTTTTTCTCCCCCCGCGATGTAGTCCGCGTAGCGGATAGGCCGGAGCTAACGACGGTGGGCGTCGTTAGCTCGACTGGTCTTTCTCTATTACTGTGATTATCGTACCGCCTGGTTTTCGGCATCGGCGCGAAACCCTTCAATTGCATTCATGGACATCCAACAAAGATTTTGCTTCTTTCGATCATTCCTGCACATTTGCAATCCCTAGAAGTTCTCTTTTCCATTTACATATTGAATTGGACTCTATCCGGCGCATCGAATCAACTTTAAAGCCAAAATCACCGGAACACAATCGTCAGATAAGGCAGAGCATGCGATTCAAAGTTCAGGCGATTGCAATGGAATAATTCACTAGCGCTCGATGGCTGCATCATGCAAATCGGTAAAAGAGATCTCTTTGCATTATCGACTGCCGATACTGCACAAAAAATGACCATCTGTCGATAAGTGACCGAGTGAGCAGACAAAATCCTAATTCGCGAATTGCGCAGCTTCGTCGGCTCGATCTCTCCAACGAAGGCAGTTGGTGTTCATACAGAAAATTGCTTTATCGGAATTCTGTCGGCACAAGAGTTCACGCGCATCCAACATCGATGGAGCTACGCTTCAGTGTCTACGTAGCCGTTCGTGGAGGGGAAAAAAAACGACGCGATAGCTCTGATAAATTAAATCAACATCCTACAACGATAAGAGCACAACTCGGTATTGTTCAGTCGAGCTGTTGATTCCCTCGAGTGTCAATCTTGCGGTAAGTTTCAAATTATATTTCTACCCAACTAGCCAGTCTTTTAATCCAATTATTTGGCACTCTTCATCACATATATATTGTTTGGTTCGCGTTCTTACACTCGTGGCTTTGCGCATCCGACCGAAGCCGCAGCAGACCGTCGTTTCTGTTGGCTGGTCGCGCAGATCGGTGCTTTTTGACGGGCGTTAATGCGCATGACAGTTATCTCCCGAATCTTCCACTTGAACACGTATTTCCCTCTGTTTACTTGATCCAGTAAAAAACAAAGAGCTGAATTCTTTTACATTCCCTTGTGAATTATGTGTCTCCAAAAAAAAAAAAAAAAAATGATGAACAACATTAGCCTCTTTAAAAAAAATGCTCAAAATATTCCATTTCCTCGGCTCTCAATCCTCGACTTATTTATCTGAAATTCGTTTCACTTTTTCATTGTTGTCGTTCCGATGTCCGATACCAGGGAACGACGTGATTTATCACTAGTTAGTCACAAACAAAAATTCAACATAACTCGAGTGCTCGTTCGGAGTTAAGATTATTATTATTATTTTTTTAACGACTCGTTCAAGTGTAATGACCAATTATTTCACTAGGTCAATATTCATAAGAAATGATCCATTTTCGAACACATTTTTAAAGAGCATAAATTTGGTCAAATCTCCGAACGGGGTTGTCTCTCAATTAACGTAAGTCTTGTTGACGACAACTCCCGAGACCCGGAGCATTACAAACGTTTGCACTACGGGGTTAACTGGTGCAAATTGTCAGAGTTGATGCAACTACTGCGCCTTCACTGCCGCCGATGCAATACGAATAATGGAAAGAAAGCTTCAAATTCATTTTACAACCGCGTCCGCATATTGCACTTAGTAAATATTGACTTTTTCGATTTATTCGTGTTCCTCCCTTGCTCGTACCATTTTCCGCCCTTAATACGACTTGTAATTAAATCCCGGTACTTGGCTCACGAATACGAGCTTATCACAATCCTATCAACATTCCGCTACCTGTGCTCGGGCTCCTAATAATGCCTGAACAAAGCCCTTCCAACAACTCACTTCGTGCGGTAGCATTATCGGATCGAGTCTTGACCCAACTTACAATGTAAATATCTGTAATTTTCTTTCAAAGTCCTCGAAGGAGTGTGAAAAAACTTTTAAAAAAATGGCCGAAACTACAAAGAACGATGCACCGGAAAGATTAGACGAGATGGTACCAATAACGAAGATAAAAGATTGTGACGATGTAATGAAAGGGCGACTGGAAGAATTGGCGCATAAGTTTAGCAAAAGGTTCACCGTCAAACCCGATTTCATCGTTCGAGTACCGGGACGGTAAGTCCCGTCGAGTGTATACGGGATCGAATCTCATTACGAGGATATCCTATCCAATTAAATAGCAATTATTGCTTTGTGTGTACTAAGTACTGAACGCATGTACAACGACCGTTGCAGAGTCAATTTGATAGGCGAGCACATCGATTATTGTGGCTACGCGGTTTGTCCAATGGCTATCGAGCAGCACATGTTAGTCGCGGTAGCTATCTCTGACTCAAAGGAATTTCGATTGGCTAATGTTATGGACGACCTATATCCGGAATTCGTTTGCGACGACTTCGCCAACGTTGGGTACGAAATTAGATCGAATTTTTTCTATCGATATATACATTTCATCAGAGGCATTCATAGTGCGATAAGATTTTACTTGTTTGCTATCATTTTCATGGAAATTCTACTCAAATTCTTTCCAACAAAGATTTGATTGTTCCAATCACTTAACGGGGTGTCCTCGACACAGTCGCATTCAAAAATTGATCTTTTCGCTTCATTTTTGCTGGATAATGTCATAACTTTCTAAAAACGTTTTTCCAAAAAGAAAAATTCACAGTAAAACACTCTGACGAGACTACTATCTTAATTTACTGGCTCGCAATAAATATCAGTCGCTTTGAATCAACAAGTTTGTTTAGAAAATGGAGTTTCTGAGTGTGACTGAGGAAAACTGGTGGAATATTTTTTCTCAACATAAATGGGAATTTGCAGAGTGTACTATATCGTAATATGAATGCAGATACGACTTATATCTGAGGCGCGAGGCGCGAAGTATGCATTGTATCGAGTGAGTTTTGCACAGGAGTCTCCTGTTGGAGGAACAAACGGAGAAGAAAGCTCCCTCGTGGCACAAATATTTCCTTTGTGGTATCAAGGGTGCAATGGAGTTGATGCACAATAAGGACGAAGGATACGCAGATAAAGGAAGTCTTCCTAAGGGAATGTTAGCGACTGTATGGGGCAACATTCCAGCCAATTCAGGTCTCTCGAGTTCAAGCGCACTCGTCTCGGCTGCAGTACTCGCGACTACTTACGCCAGTCAGGTATTATATTCACTTTTCCACCAACCTTTCGTACGCATACTTGGCTCAAATTTTTTTCCCAGCCTCACCATTTTTTTCGTTTTTTTCGTTTTTTTATCCCGCAATCGCGCCCAATTCAATTGAATTTACTTTATTCATTCGTTGCCGGGGTTATATTCTATAATTTATTGACGCACTTGAATTTTCAAATCAGATAAATTTAATTTGCGTCATAAAAAAGTGGGTAAAGAAATTCGGATGAAAAATCACGTTTTCCGATAGCTTAGCCACGACTTATATCACGGCCCTCTCTTTGCCCCTTAGCCATTTTTTTTCCTCTTCCAGAAGAGCACGTGCATATTTTTTCGGGCCCCTCGGGACCAAAAAGTACGAGAGGGGAATAGGGGGCAGGGGGGATATTCAAATTTGTGAAGAAAATTTGCGTTGGGCCATGTATCTTGAGAAAAAAAAAAAAAAAAGAGAGAAAAGAGGCAATAAAATGTGGAGGCATCTTGTTGGGTTTATATACGCCCGTCATCGCCAAATGATCCTCGATGAATAATATTTCTTCGTATACATAAATAAAAACTCGAGTTTATGATTGTTTGCAGTCGTTGGCGGAAGAGAAGAGGAAGAAGAAATAAATTGATCTTGTCGTTTCAATAGAATTTTATGAAACATTCCGCTTCTATGTTATGCCAATATCATTTATCATTATATTTTGTTGTTATTATGATTATTTGGTGATATATCTGTGTATAGATATTGGAAACGGTCGGTAATTTTATGTCTCTCAGTGTCGCGTATCGAAGGAAAAGCTCGCAACTGTGAGCGCTAAAGTCGAACGTTATATCGGCACCCAAGGGGGTGGGATGGATCAGGCAATCGCTTTCCTCGCTAAACCAGGTAACTTTATGGATCCCCCACCACTATTTTTAGCTTTCCCGCTTTCTTCCTTCCTTCTCTCGATTAAAAGAAAAACGAGTAAAAAGTTATTGTTACTTTTTTGCCAATATCGATCCTATTAGAATGGCCGAGCTCTCGCACCGCCTTCACAATTATTTCAGCCTCTATTTATATTATATACAAGGATCCAAAGTCTTAATGCCTAAATTCCCTGCGATATCGAAACTCTAACGCAATGTTATGAAAACGTATGTATATATATTGGCGTAAGAACCACTTGAAAACCACCATGTAATAATATTTCTCGAAGGTACCGCTAAACTCATCGAGTTCAACCCTTTACGAGCTACTGACGTCAATTTACCACCCTCAACGGTATTCGTGATAGCTCACAGCTTGGCCTGCCACAATAAAGCCTCGAGCGGCGACTTTAACCTCAGAGTTACCGAGTGCCGCCTCGCCGCGCAGGTATTTTTCTTCTTTTCTCTTTCCTTCTATGCTTCTCTCTCCCGTTTTACTTCAATTAACCCCCCCTCCGTCACGATCAGAGATCGATAGATTTCCATTGTTTAGAGCCTCGTTTGTCAAATCGATCGCGACTTTTAATCGAAAATTATATTTTTATATCACTATTCATTTCAATTATCATTTTATGAATGATTTTTTTTCAAGCTTAATGGCGAATACCCGACTCGCCTCGCTATTTTAATCGAGTCGATCGATCGATCACGATCAAATCCCATCAAGGTTTTTTTTATGCCGCCCAATTGTAGGTAATTGCCAAACGACGAGATGAGAAATGGCAAGACATCGAGAAACTGAGCGACTTGCAGGATAAACTCGTCAAGAGCCACGACGAAATGGTTCGTTTGGTATTGAGCGATTTACACGAGGAGCCGTACAGTCTCGACGAGGTAAATCCTACGCCACACTCTTATACACTCTACATCCACACATCGAACGAGACTCGAGTCTGGAGGCGACAAGCTATTCATTAAAGTATACAGTAGAGTCTCTATTTCTACCCCCTTATCATTTTTATTTACTCGCGTTCATTGAGTCACACTCGAAAGTTCGAAAAATAGTATTTAATTCGAAACCTTTGATCCTATAATTTCTCTCATATCAAATTTTCATTCAATTCTCTTTTTTACTCGTACTTTGTAATTTTTTTTTTTCTTCTCTTTACCCCCGAAATTCGTACTCTTCGGTCCATCATTTGATTCGACGAAATTGATCGCCCTCAAATTATTTACAAAGCGCGACATAATCTATAATCACGAGTCAACTGTAGGGAGGATCGAAAAAACAGAAAAAAAAAGAGAAAAAAAAAGAAAAAAGTATCCTCACGCACACACGCTTTCGAGCGTCTTTTTTCGCAGCTCTGCGAAATACTCGAGACGACGCAGCAAAATCTTGAGAGTAAGTCACTCGCGGTGAGGGATTTCGAGGGTTCCCAACGAGTTTTCAAGCTTAGACAGCGAGCCCTCCACGTCTTTCAAGGTAACGTATAGATACACATAAGGATATATATCTCGAATACTTATTGGGGGATGAAAAGAAGAGAGCGAGAGAGGGGGAAAAAAAAGATCGCGTTTCGTTCCTTGATTCACTGGGATTTCAGCTTTTGCCTAAAAAATTGACCTTCATCAAGCAGCAGCAGCTTTTACCCCCCGCCTACCATTTGTCACGGCCTCGGAAATTCGATTAGTTTGAAAAATTTTCAAAATAAATCTCACTCTCCATATATTTATATACTCGCGCTTATTATATTATGAATACGGATTTATTACAACGCTATCCAACTTTTTATTATCAACAAAAAACTTTGTTTCTCCCCCCCCCCTCCCCCACTGTATGAATAGAATTCACGAAGTTTATTCATACCTCCTCCGTTCCTCGAAACCGCGGATTTATTCCACATTCGTATAACTGAAAGGAGACGTGCACAAGCTAATTGGAGAATCCTGGAATTACGCGCAATACAAATAGCCAACCCGTGCGCGAAACACTTCGTATATAAATGCGATTTCATTATCAAACATTCACTTTTATTATTTTTCATTATTAATTCGCCATAAATTTCAAATATACCATAGCTCCGGGGAAGTTGCATTATGAAAAAAACATTCACATCACATCCGACCGTCCAATTTCGTGTATATTAATATAAACGATATGTGCATAGAAAATATATAGATTTTTTTATTACACTCGCGTTTGCCATACGAAGTGTGATCAAATGTTGATAAAATGATTATTCCGACGGAGATTGCTATCACAACCGATTGGAACGAGCGTGTGATACGTTGTGTACTCTACGCACTGTATTGTATAATTTTGCTCGCAACACTTCATCATTTCCCTTCTCTCCCCCCCCGCTCGTCCACCCCGACAATGGGACGATATGGCAGAGACGAAGGGCATACAGAATCAAACCACAACGCTACCGTCACTTTATTTTATATGAGCTCTTCCACCCCTTGTGTACCACCTTCGCAAACACTTCGATCGCCTGGCGAAGGCATCATTTACGTATGTAAATAAACATGCGCCAATATGGAAAAGTTTTTTATTGTTTTTCTTACGGTGATTATTCAGAAATGCAACTTTTCCGAAAAATAGCGATAACGTTTTTTGTTTCACATGGACTGCTTCGATTGGTCACCTTTAATGATATTGCGTCGAGGGAGACGACCTTTTTTGAAAGAATTTTTAGTAGCAATAATAGAGCAATAAACGTAATTATTGATCGGAAAAATGATTGGTCTCAAAGAATTCGATGACTTTATAGAGGAAAATAAAAATTGCCATATTTTTGAGATTCTTGTGAAAGAATTCGTTTGAAAGTCATATTTATATTTTCATATAGTTTTGGGTGGTCGAATATTTGTTGGAATTTATATTGAGTCGGAGTGTAGGAAAGGTTCGAATCTGGGCGGAATATCCCGTACAAATAAATAGAACAAATAAGCACGTGGTTGTATACGGGGAGGGGTGGAGAATCGGTATCGAGTTGTCGATTCTCCTCATATTATACCTTTATCCCTTCGTGCTCGGACGTACGGACACACCGGAGGTCTTTTTTCGTTTGGTATGACATTACGATGAGAAGGATATCGATGCGAGCGAATACGTCTCTATATAGAAAAGTACATATTCATACGTATATGTATATATTCCGTTTGGAAACGCGGACCGCAATTCGAGAGAGTACCTAATAGAAATTCTCTTTATATGTAACTACATTTCTAACTGTGGGCAGCTTGTCGGAAAGGATTTTTTGTTGATTTTTAAATTTTGCATGTGTGTTTACGACATTTTGAAAGCTTAACGATCTCAATGTGCATATTTAATACATTGAAATGTTGATAGAAGCTGCAAGAGTCCTGACGTTTCGACGCATCAGCGAGGACAACGATTTGAGCGATCTCGATCGCATTCGTAATCTGGGAAATCTCATGAGCAAAAGTCACGCAAGTTTGAACAAACTTTACGAGTGCAGCCATCCATATGTAAACGAACTTGTACAAATGGCGATGGATTGCGGAGCCATGGGCGCTCGACTTACCGGTGCTGGGTCAGTCTCATTTTTCTTTCTCTCTCTTTCTCTTTCTGCGTATATACAAACGAATTAATTAATTCTTTCAAAGCTTTTCGATTGATCATCGATCGCTAAGATAAATCGTGACTTTTCTCTCTCGAGAGAGAGCGAGAGAGAAGCGTCCGAATAAAAACGGTAGAGCGAAAGGGGGCATGAAATTTATGGTCTTAGCCCCGAGAACATTTATTCCCTCTCGATCCCCCGTTCTCCGTGACTCGAACGAGCGAGAGAAATATTGTTGGTAAAAAATAAAATAAAATCTTTCCCTCAGTTTGACGCTGTTCTCTTTTGTTCCACGACGTATTTTTGTTCTTTCTTGCGTTATTCCTCGTTTTTTTTTCTTCTTTTTTTTATATTTGTTTTCTCTCGCAGGTGGGGTGGCTGCGTCGTCGCCATAACGACCAAGACCGAGGTATCACAATTCGTGAGAGCTCTCAAGGAAAAACTCAAACGGGCACGCGATGTATCGACGGAAGATGAGCTCAATAATCTTGTATTCCCTACGGAACCAAATCGCGGTGCCGATCTCTACGATCTCTCGTAAATCGTGAACTTTTATACTTCGCATACACTTTGCCATTCTTCTTCTCTCCCCTTCTCTCTCCCTTTTTATTGCACGAGCAGAGACGAGAGGCGAGAAAAAAAAACATGTAATAACGCAAATACTTGTGCGGAATAAATATCATTAAAAATGCGATTAAGCAATAAAGATAAAATAATAAAAAATGTGTTTTTTCTTTAAGTGTGCAAATCTGCAATTTCTTACAAACGTTTCTATATAAATCGTTTGACGAAGTGGTGCAGCAACGAGAACGACAAATATTTGACCCATCGTTGGCGAAAATGGATCTCGGAATATTTGACAATGTATAAAATCATGAATAAATATGATGGGAAATGAAAGAAAAGAGAAAAGCAGCGTGTAGCGTGCCCCAAAGCTACGAATCAGTTGAAGATGAGGTGGCGCATGCTCTTTCCATAGATTTGAGAGGGGGGGGGGGGGGGAGAGCCTCGAGCTACAGGGAAATATCAGTCGGAGCAAACTGTGTCGAGAACAAGTGCAAGTCCTCGTGGACCTTCCAGTAGGCTACGAGCCATCCTGAGCAACGGACATTAACACGAAAATCGAACTATAATATATCGAGGATTAACAAACTTTTTTCCCCTATCACGACAAAATTCACCCTCTTTCGTTGCACACGATGAAAAATCTTTTAATCGCGCGCCCCTCGCATCCAATCCACTTATATTGATAAACTTTTATATCTTCCTGAATATTTGCCGGTTTGTTTTTATACAAAATTCTCTCGATTTATTACATTTATTCGTAGTTGAAAATATCTGTATTCGATTTTTCGCATTAATAAAAAATGGCACGAAAGTTGCGTTACGTTTCGCCGAGTAAAACGAATTTGGCGGGAAGTGATTTGACTGAATTCAATGAGAATTGTACGTACGTGAGATATTTGCGTTATAATGTTGTCAAAATATATTAAAACGACGAGATTTTAGTGGTTTTTTTGTTTTGTTTTTTTTTTTGCGAGGAGGCTGGAATTAATGATCATTTAATATTGATGTGCACGTATGCAGAGCGCTTCCATGTGCTCTCGGCATGGCCCTCATGCAGTCCTGTTGCTGCTGGAGATCGGTGCGCAGGGGCAGCTTCGCTTGTGCTCTTTACACCGGTGTGAGTAAAAAAAAAAAAAAAAAAAAAAAAATCGCACTATATGTTTCGTACTATAAATAGACATTGCTACCATTATTTCTACCTCTTACGGCTATTCGTATCGTTCCCCAGGGAGGCGAGGGGGAGGGGGGGGGAGGAGCGGAACGACCGACATTTTTTATTCATCCATTTTCGGGCCACCATTGCATTCTTTAATATTTTATTCAATATCACTCTGTTGCTGTCTTGTATACAAAAACAACAATATGAAGAGAAAAAATAAACTCTCGCAACGTTATTTTTGAGCTTGGATAAAATTAAATGACATTTTTAATCGAAAAAATTAATATAATCTTCATAATCCTGGGAGATTTTAATAAACTCGTATCTTTACGTATATAATTAGTTGCTTCGATAAAATTGATCGAAAGCGTGATTAATAAAATAAGCCAAAGAGCACACACGGATTTGTTGACTGAATTTTGAAGCATCAATTAAAATTAGAATATATTTCGTCGAGTAGAGATAATTTGTATGGCAAACATAACAAATTTCGAATTGAATAACCTATTTCGACATTTTTTTGGGAAGCGATGTATAGCTTAATATCTAATGAAATTTTGATCCGATACACGAACTAGAATTGACGTCTGATTAAAATATGATTTACGATATATTGGTTGGTTTAATTGGAAATAAATTATAGCCCCGAAATTGGTCGTTTATCAAATTTTCATACAACCTATTTACGGCTTCTTATTTTCAAAGGGTTCGACCGCGTAAGGGTGAGCTTCGGTCCCTTTGGATCGATAAAACAAAAAAATTAATACAAACTTCCCAACTCTCGGAAAAGTGACGTAACGGGAATAAAAGTTAGGAATCAAGGAACCTACTTATTCAACGCTTATTTTTGCAAGGCCGCTCGAACAATGATGCAGAATTTTTATTTCACCGTTGAACCTTTTTTTTCTCCCCCCCCCCTCCCCCTTCCCGGCAGCAACAGCTTCTTACGTCAGTAATTTCGGACAAGGAATTCCAAATACTACGAAGAATTCTTTTTTTTTTCATCATCAGATTGCATCGAATTTCACTGACGCGTCTCCTCACGCAGTCTCGGCAAAAGAAATATCAGGTTGCCCTTTTGTGTGTCTTTTCTTTGGACTACTACTTTCTGCTATTTTGGCCCAAATGGAGGTTGTAGAAAAAAAAAAAAAATTGAGTTCCTAAGAAAAATAGCCCATTTCCTTCTACGAGGCACCAATAAGAATGTTTCCTTTTACTTCACTCTGTTTGGTCTTTATCAGCGCAAATATTTATTTTCTCCTCTCACCATAGCCGGGGAGAGTGGAGAACGATCTTTAAAAATCGTTAAAAAATGTCCAAGCTTCGTTCTACTCTCGTGAAAGCTTTTAACCACCGTAACAAAATAATAATAAAAAAGAAAACAAAAAAAAAACAAATGCAAAAAAATAACCACGCTCGAGGCTTTTTCGATTTTCATTTCAGAGTTTTCCAATTATTTTACTCTGTTAAATATTGAAGTAAACACGATATTTTCAACGATAGAAGCGTAATAAAAAAAAAAAATCTATTTTATCATGAAATTCTTGGCGCTGCTTAAATATATTGGTGCTTATTATGGGTGTTCGTGTGTGTATGTGTTTTTTTTTTGTTTTGTTTTCGTAAACGTCAATAAATCGTAAATAATAAAAAATTGGGGTAACTTGTTGCGACAGGGAGGTTCGTGTTTCAATTGAATTTCGTGTCCACTTTGTTGCTGAAAGTGACGTCTACGATAGAGAGTCGGGTCTAGGCGTAGGGTGGAGAGACGAGGCGGCAAGATCAAGTTGGGGAAAGAAAAATCCGAGAGATATCGAATGACGAAGGGACGAGACGAATGAGGGTGTGGGACTTTTCTCTCCTTGGCAAATTTATCTCTCGTGCGCGTCACTCTTTCTTTTATTTATGTATTAAGACGATACACGAACATAGTTCGATCCATTTTCTCTAATATTTTTATTCCATCATCTGGAGTATTTTTCCGAAAAGAAATAAAGAAAAAAAACTTTTTTCATACTCGATCAATCAGTTTTATCAAAATTTTCATGTTATACGATAGCTCGTTATAAATGAGAAATGACGTTTCTGCGGAAACCTGACGTTGCTGCATGTTCGCATTCAATGGAAATTATGTCATAACATAGAATCGATTTCAAATCAGTTCTGAGGACGGGCAGCGAGCATCAAATCAATAAAACTATTAGGGCATTTGCCAAATCATGAAATAAAAGTTAATAAAAAGCAATAAATTTAAACTTTTTAATTAAAAAGTTAGGTTCAATCAGATTGTGTTTGTTTTTTGCGAGAAATTTTATCATTTTCGAATCATTGACATTCGTGGAGATGTATAACGTACACTTCCTTGAGAAAAAAGCTGTAAACTTTCGTCCACGCTCGCGTTACGCAATACGTCGTCGAACGAGGCTTGCCCTTCTGTATAATGTGAAATTTGGGTGAATATGGACGATGAAAACGACTGAATTGATAACATAAATCCATATTATTCATTGATGTTGAAGAAAAATAATAATAATAAGAAGCAAAGAAGTGGAAAATGGTGTGCGGAAAGTAGAAGTTTCGATATTAACGCTATGAATTATAAATTTCAGATTTATTTCCTGCTGTTAGCGATAACGACGGGAACCGTGCTGAAGGATGAGCATCAATACATGTGGGGCAATCGTTCGCTTCCAGAGTCGATGAGTTTTTTAGAACCGGAAAATATGTCGCATGGTAAATGATCGATTAAAAGAAACAAAAAAATGCATATGGGTGTGCGGATCGAGAGGAAAGTGATGGACGTTGAGATTTTCAATCTCGTGTTTTCAGTGACAGTGGGATTCTACGTCAGTCTATTTGTGTGCTCGTGTTCCGGAGTAATCTCAAGCCTCCTATTGCTCATCGGATTATTCAAGGTATTGTCTTCGGAGGCGGCGGGGGTTGTGCTCGATCGGAGGATTTAAAATCAACGAAAAAAAAGACTTTTGTATGGGTTCCATTTGAAAACTTTGATTCCCGAGAAATCGATGAAATTTCCGGGGAAAATCGATCATCGAGCGAGGAAATGCAGTCAAAAGAAAAAACGAGTTTTTAATATTTATATAAAATACTGAGGAATGAAAAAAAAAAAATCGATTTATTTGATAGAGTGTTTGACCGAGCGTGACACCTTGACGGAAGCGTATGATAATTGCATTCTCATATTTCCACAATGGATTTTCTAGTGAATTTTATAAAGATTTTTAATATATTTATGTTTTTCATCTGCTTCCTGACATTTTTTTTCTTTCTCCCGCCATAATAAAGAATCGGGCCAATCCTACAATTAACCTATTCAACGGTTCGGAAATAATGCGCTGATAACAGAGCTCAGCGGAGCAAAGATAATATGAAAAATAATAAAAATAAAGAAGAAGAAGAAGAAGAAAAAAAAGTTTAGCGAGGAGCATAGAGCAGCCGATTAAATGGCTGCTGACAGCAATTTTTATTGGAAAGTTGGAAAAGTAGCGTATCCTCTATTTTCATTCCAACTGCACAAAATGTACGTCATTTTGTGTTTAGTATAGACTGACGACAACACTCCCGGATCCAATTCCAAACGCTATGGCTTCGTCAAACTCGCGCGCGGGAGCTCTCTTTACACGGGAATTCTTCTTTGAATGAAATGCAATCAATCCTAACTCTACATTCCTCCTCCCCCCACTCTGCATCATCCCTCTCCGCACTTTACCCCGCGCGCTACTTAATTAGAGCACGCTTGTTGACTCGTGCAACGCTCTTACTAAATTAATCGCCGATCGCTCATTTCTCACCACTATTTTCCGAGCCATTTAAAACACTTTTAAATAGTATCAATTATATTTCGTACCAAATATTATTGACAAATAACTCGTACTCGTGTCTCCGTCGAATTGACCTTCAAAATAATTACGCCGAGCTTTGTCCGCGAGCAAAACGTGTCTTCGTGTTTCAAATGTTTCATTCTTTATTCCCCTGGAGAGCTTAAACGGTTTGACCGATATTGATAAATGAGTTATCGGTGAAATCGTCACACCGTGTTATGCGCTGTCACAGGATGTATAACGTCAAATGACAAACCATCGGAACAGACACGCGCATCATTATTTTCTTCCAACGTTAAAAATCACTTTTTATTTTTCAAATTTACGAGATTCGTTCAAAGGTCTTGATAATTTGTGAATTTTGAGAAATTGACGATTTGATAATTAACGAAAAGTTAGGAAATTCTAAAAATTCAGTTTAAACGAAAAAAATTACTTTCCATCAAAATATTGTGAAATTTTAGTCAACCCGTAAAACGTGTTTTTCGCTCGTGTTTTAAAATTTCATTTGATTCCTTACTTTCATTTATTTAATGAAATTTCTTCTTGTTTTCTTTACCTTTGAGTCAAAACAGAAAAATAATTAGAACGAAAGCGAGAAAAATATGACGGGTCTCGTTTCAATAGTTAATTATAAAAGCAACTGTGTTATTTCATTTTTTTTTCTTTCATATTTTGCTCATATCCTTTGTCATGAAAAATAAAAAAGATTAAAAAATAATAATAATAATACAGAGGAGAGAAGAGATTAATTAGATGATTATTTTGCTTGGTTATTTTCAGGATCGTCGTGGCTATTTATTGCCGTGGCTCGTCAACGTCGCGACGTGCAGTTTGATCGACGTTGTTCACACTTTCTACCTCTTTGGTTCGGTGAGTTTCAATTTTCCGCAATTAATCAAAAAGAAATATCCCTTTGTGGAAAAAAAAAAAACTTATTGTTTCTCTCGAGACCGAGACAATGGAAATAAACGGATAAAAAGATATAAATTGCTAATTAACAGCAGCAACAAGTGATTATCGCGGTGAATAACGATGTTTGACCGAATCGTTAAAATCTCGAGTGCATAAAGCTTTATTATTATTTTGTTTTGCCCGACGCTGGGTGGTGTGTCAATCAAGAAATAATTCGTCTCGGCCGCCTCCGGTTCAGTGATTAATGAATTTTCTCGTTGCTGAACAATTCGACGGACGAACAAGCTGCAATCTTTTTATAACAAACGAATTCGATCACGGACGAGTTGGCAATAATCTCAAACAGTTTACCGTTCAATCGATCAAATGCATTTTGTCTTTGTTTTTTTTTTCCTATTTGTTTTCCTCAGGGTACGAAGTTTCTGTTTCAGCAAGGCTTCGAACCAATCACCGCACTCGTCTACACGCTCGACTTTTTTCTACTCTGCTTGAACGTGAGTCTGCACCGTAAATTATACTTTTTCACACGTTCCTACCATCCGATAATTCGAACGTTCGATATATACACGTAATATCATAAAATCTTAAGGAGTCATGCTCGCGGTCAGACAGGTTTGAAAAATCGCTTTTTCACCTCTCAATATGAATTTTATTGCAAAAGCCCCGATCTCGAACGCGGAGCCTATTGCGATATAACAATAACAATTCGTATACGACTCTCCCTTTGTTTTGTTGTGCAGCGCCATTTTTGGCGCGATGTTTTGTTGACATCGAGTCTTTTCTATCGTGCCTTCAACTCCGTCCTCCCGCTTCGCTCTTTCCGCGACAAATGACGGAGAAAAGCTCAAAATATATAATAAAAAGAAATATATGAATGTACTTACAGGTGTACTCGTTGCTCTGCGTCATATCCCAGTATCAGGAATACGTTGCTGGTCGAGGTCGCGCGATCGACGATTGCGAACATCGGGTACGTTCGATGCACAAAAACACACTTCACTTAATCATCTTTATCTTCATCAAAAGTATCGCACTAAAAAATATCAACAATCGCGTCACTTGCTTTTCGGATTGAAATCAAACGCACGTTTCCTTGATCGATGCGGCAATAAACTGTTCGCGTTGTTCACGAGCACGAAAAACATAAACAAACTTTCAGATACCGGTGATACGGTACGCAGCGCAGCCAACGACGACAACGGCAACTTCGTGCTTGAGTTCGAGGCGCGCTTTAACGGTCAGCGGAGAGACTAAAGGCGCAAGCGCAACCGGAACAACAACGGCAAGTCCGTCCCAGAGTCCGACCGTTCAGCGCACAAATCAAACGATCATAATGTCACTTCTCGACAAGAGTTTGGCTCCCGGCGGTTCGAAAAGTGCGAGAAAACACGTACAATTTCCGGATCAGAAGCGCGAAAGTATATCGAATCAAGGCACAGTATCGACAGGTATGAATAAAGATTAAAAGATGAAAAAAAAGATCGAAGTGATATGTCGGGACTTTTATCGAGCTTTTCGCATATTTCGTTCTGCAGACGAAACTAGCGCCACCAACCAGGCTGCGTTTTCGATCGACAAAGAAATTGGAGGGACGGATTCTCCATCGCCGCTCCTGTCGAATCCAAATGTATAGAGGAGGCATAGGGGCCAATCTCAATCGGAACAGAGAGAACCAACCAAGCGGAATCTCGATACTAAGGACGTTATAACTTTGGTGGAAACATCCAGCAGCCCTATTTCCGCTTGAACGAAAAAAAGCCTTCGGTTATCTATCTCACTGACACATGGAACAAATAAAGCCCAACCTTCGTGATATACCTCTCCTCCCTCCCTCCCTCCCTCATCTTCCTACGCGAATCCCTCATTGATCGGTTTTACGAAAACCATCGATGTACTTTGTACAGATGCATACTCATAATCATGTATTATAAAGGAATAATGTATATCGTTATAAAAAAAAAAACAGACAGAGTAATATAACAAAATTGCGGTAAAGAGAATCTCATTCGAACCTGATACTTTGATCCCTCTTGTAAATTCGCCCTGACGGTTTTGACTTTCGGATCGAATTAATCGGAAGGTTAAAGACCCAGGAAGGCCAAATGATGAGAAAAAACAACGAAATATTTTGCAACATTCGTAATCGAATACTGTATTTATAAGATGCTCGATATTGTCAATGCGACAGTACAAATGTTACATATGTATCACAGATTTCCAACCGCATTTAATCAATTAGTTTAATTATGTTTTTCATCTTGTTCATCTTCTTCTTCTTCTTCTTCTTCATTTGTTCATATGTTTAAATTGCGTTAATTAAATTAATTATGTTCGAAGACGTACGATTAAAATGAGTAGAATATATACAATTAGAAAATTTCGCAAGAGCTAAGCTCCAACGAAAGACGATTGAGTCGCAAAGGAATAAAATAAGGGAAAAAGAAAGGGCGATGCGATGAGTATCGAAGGAAGGAGCGGGGGTGTGGTTCAAAAGAGGAAACGATTGGGCGGCATATCGATGTGTCCTCGACAGCTACTGGGTGGTGGATTTTCGTCATCGGAATTGTCATGACGCTTTATGGAGGGTGAGACGACGTGACCTCCGGGACTAGATCTTTGAGTGCGTTTTTTTTCCGTCTGTTGTCTCATCTCATCCTCGTAAGCGCGTCGATCTTTTTCCACCAAGTCTCTGAGGTGTTTGCTCAACGTCGATAAATCGGGTTTTTCCTCGTCCCCGTTGTCGTCCGAGTCCTCGGGGGAGTTGATTTTTTCGTAGAACAAAATGTAGGGAGTGACGGGAGGCTCGAGAGCGTTAAAGTCGTCGAGGCTGGTGCGGGAGACGAAATTGTCGTTGAATTTGAACCAATTCTCCTTGGAATCTCGAGCGTAAGTGACATAGTGACCGTAATCCATACTGTAACCGGAGTGGACAACGGCCGCGTAGAGTTTGTACGTTTCAGCAACCGTCGAGGTCATCGAGCTCGATCCCGAAGTCGTGGCGGTCGAAAAGTCGCTCGAATAGTTTTGGGAGACCGGCAATTTGATGGTCTCGTTGTACGTTACTTTGTGACGTAACTTGGTGCGCAATCGCGTCTCCGGGTCGTAGTGAAAGTGCTTCAGGGTGAGTATGAGGTGAACGGGTGCTCGTAGAATTTTAATAATACGTTGAGCGTCGCAGAGCTTGGTACACTTGTCGCAACGATATTTGTTATCACCGGTCAGTTTCTCCGGTGTGAGATAATAATTCATGAGATCCTGCACCGAAACTTCCTGGTTGTCGGTTATTTCCTCGGGGAAACAGAGCTGGAGATCACGAAATGTGTCGTTGTTGTGAGAACTTGTGTCGCATTGGGCGCACTGATAAGTTATTTTCGACTCGCCCCCAAAAACACGATGCACGAGGATCGACTTGGCCAATGTTTTTGTCGCGTCAACGACATTTCCGCTCCCAACGAGCCCGGCATGACCGTCCACCGACTGTATTCCACTGTCCGTCGAGTCCGAATGACAATCGCTCAGACCCTCGCCACTCGTACGCGTTTCCCCTATTTCTTCCTCCGCATCGTCGCTCGCTGAAAAGATAATAAATATTCAACAATTTTACAGGAGCGGGGAAGGATGAAAAAAAGATTTTACCTTGCGTAAAATCTCCCAAGGACTGACTCGTTTTACGCTCCAAGGGAATTCCACCCTCGCTCAGATCTTCTTCCGTTGTCCATCTTTTGATACATCCGCGATCAGCGGCTGCCGCCTCTCTGCTTCTTTTTCCCTTGCCTCGCGTTGCCGTTGCCGTAGATTCTTCGGCTCCGAGACTCGATTTCCTTAGAATACTTTTTTCTTGCTCGTACAGCACGTCGAGTAAATGACTGTTGGAGAAAGAGACAACGAGCAAGATTATTAAAAAATTCCGAGCTTAAGAATGGAGTAAAAAATAGTATTGAAAGGTTGAAGAACGAACCATAAAAATTCCGAGCTGTCCTGTTGTTGTCTGGGCGTGAAATATTCGGGTCTGGATGCAACGAGAATCTCGGACGGTGACAAACTTCGTCGCGGCGAATATAAGAGCAGAGCAAAGAGATTCTGAAGTTTGGGCATTATTTGAGCGGCTTGTTCGGCAGATGCGGCGATGCTGAGTGCAGAATCGTTTTTGGTGGCGAGGCAGGGTGGTTCGTAGCTCATAACTCGTTGACTGAATTGTCTGGTCATGGCGAGTGCCTGGAGTACGCTGTTCATGTAACAAGTGTTACCGAGATTGTTGAGGCCGACTTTACCGTGATCGGGTGCGGGGAGCGGAAGTGAGGGATTGCACGTGACGTCGTTGTAGGAAAGAGTCGAAGAGGTGGCGGAGGATGAAGGAAAATTGGGATAATCGGCGGACCATACGGGCTCGTCGCGATAAGAAATAACGTTGTCCCGGATGGGCTGCACCGGAAAAGATTTCTCAAGATCTTCGTAGATGAGAGGATAGCCGGAGAATCGTTCCATCAACGCTTTTGTCACGTCAACGAGATCCTGCGAGCAATTGCGGGCGGTCTCGCTGGTTTGGCCGGACAATTGAAGAAACACCCATTTAACGCGTTTGACCGACTGATGAAAGAGCGTGGGTTCGGCCTGACGTCGTAGAATCGCCGTTACCAACGTCGTTGCGTGTAAACTGGACATGGGAAGCGGAATGCAGAAGAGAATTTTATTGAGATGAGCTTTAGCGACGGCGTCGAGTATATCAAATTTCTCGGCGTTCTCCAGACCCGTCATAAATTCCATGATCCATCGGCTCAGGTGTTGGACGCTTAGCCAGTTGGGAATCCAATAGCAGAGCACCCGCAACGCTCTTTCCAGTTGTGCGTCGCTTCTGGACTCTGTCATGATCCACTTGACCGCTTGGCCGATGTACTTGCTCTCCACCAGCTCCAGCACCGCTATCAATCCCGGTCCGGGCTCCGTTGCTCTCTCCGTATCTGAAATCATGGCGTAAACAGCCTCCAGACAAACGGTCATAAGATCCGAGCCGCCCAAACCTGTACCACTTTTACAAATTGTTCTAAGGGATTCTCTTATTTTGTAGGCACTCGCGCGAAATTGAACCTTTTCAGCCGGGCTCGACGGCATTTGAAACGTGCCCAGACTGTTGACGATAGCCCTACAAGCTTTTGCGGTGCCGCTTATGCTTCCCCCGTACATCGGATAATCTCGTAATATTTCCACCATCGATACCAACAACGTTATGTCCTTGTCACCCGCCAATTGGACAAACGCGACATAATCGTTCACTATCGGATCACTGTCGTCGCTCACGCCGTCAAGTTTTTTTTTCACGTACTTGGCAAAGTAAACCATCAGTTTCGGTACTTGATGAATATTCAATACTCTACCCCGCAATATTCCTCTCATTATGTATTTAGCCTCGTGAAGATTGACCGAACTTTGAAGAGCACTACTTTCTTCCAATTCTCGAAGATTGTTCCAACCTTTAGCAACGTCATCTTCGCTCTCACCCGAGACAATGAGACTCAGAGAGCTCGTCAATTCGGGCATCAATTGCAACGTTTCCTCGCAATCCATTTTCAACATTGCACCCAATCACGATTGCACTATTTTTCTTATAATTGTTGTTGTTACTTTTTTTCACCTCCTCACTTCCCGACACTCGCCTCTGTTTAATTAACTGTCAGGGCGTATTTTCATCATCGCACGGGAACAATATATACGTATTTTGACAATGACGACACAAAGCAGAGGACGTTTCTAACCTTCGGTACTTGGATAAATTTATCTTTTTTTGTTTCCTTTTTTTTGCCTATGTCACTCGTACTCGGATAATCCCGTAAATTAAATGACTTTTCGTTTCAAATAAGTTCCCGCAATAGGCCCACGATCTTTCTTCAAGCAAACGGAAAACAAACGTACAACCCGATTTTATAACTATTCTATGAATTGTGCATTTTAACAACGTACACGACAAATTTGACTAATTTTCCTTTCCCTCGATATCTCAATGCTTTCCATTAGTTATCATATTACACATATGTAATGCACACTACAATGTTACGTTCTCCGTACGTGGGGGTGCTCGATAGGTGCAATCAACATTCCGACAGATGACGTTACCACCCGATCTTTCTACTGGCAATTCACAGATTCTCAATTTGCACCTGACAGCCAAAATCTCGTTCAGATTTTCGTTGCCGGTTGCTCAAACGTGTATCCCCGTCGTTTTTTGAAATTGTCTCTCAGTGTAAACAAAATTGAACGCGGAAAGTGTGCTCCAAATCGCAAAAGTCAATCGTCCAGAGAATATCGGTATAGCAGAGTACTGATGCATTGTCCAATTACCGTCCGTCGATTGCGCAATCCGGGAAAGATATCGGAGGGAATTACTTGATTAGGTCGGTTCAATGTACAATTTTTGCCCTCGTTCGCGAGCTTTGGGAGTAAAGTCCTCTCGCTGCTCACTGATATTAACCGGCAGTCTTCGAGGAACCACCGACGAGAGAACTTTGGTTTGTTCGAGTCAACAGAGTAAACTCGAATTTTCAATAATAATCAGCAAGTTGATTTTTTGTTTTTCGTTCAACTTTTATTAATTTCCGAACATTCGATCAAAATGCTGAAGGTATTGTTATTTTATTGTTCTCTAATCGAGCGTATAAAGAAGTGCGCCGGCTGTTAAAGCGCGTGGACTCTGGACCCATGCGTACATCGAATACTCGATTAATTCAAATCAATTCAACGCTTTTTTTCGTCTCTTGTTTTCCAGGGCGTTGTTACTCTCGTGACTGGCGGTGCTTCAGGCCTCGGGCGAGGCACTGTCGAAAGATTCGTAAGACAAGGTGCCAAAGTCGTTATCGCCGATTTGCCTACCTCTCCGGGCAATTCCGTCGCCCAAGAACTTGGCGAAGCTAACGCTGTATTCGTTCCAGTTGATGTAAGTCTTAAAAATCATACAAATTCTCGGTCCATTCATTTTGTCGTCTGCTATTTTCCATTGTTTTCTATTTTTCCTCGCTTATTTCTCAATTCTGAATTTGGAAAAATAAAAATCTGATTTTCTGATTTAAGAACCGCTCTCTTTGATAAATAATTCAAATTTAATTCAGTCAACTGTGAAATTGCGAAGCAAATTTTTACTAGCGCCAATAACGTACCAAATATTTTATCATCATCACTTTTGACGTAGCTTCTAATTTTATCCGGTGAATGAGCTGCTTGAAAGGAAATTTGGATTTTTTTCAATATTATTGATCGATCGGCAGGTAACGTCGGAGAAGGATGTATCGGATGCGCTGTCATTGACGAAGGAAAAGTTTGGCAAATTGGACGTAGTGGTGAACGCGGCTGGAATAGCGGTAGCCTATAAAACGTACAATTTCAAAAAGAACATACCGCACGCGTTGGAAGATTTTACAAGAGTGTTGACGGTTAATACGGTAGGAACATTTAACGTGATAAGATTGTCGGTGGGATTGATGGGAGAGAACGAGCCGAACGTGGACGGTCAACGGGGAGTGGTGGTGAACACGGCGAGTGTGGCGGCGTACGATGGTCAGATGGGTCAGGCCGCGTATTCCGCATCGAAGGGAGCAATCGTTGGAATGACGTTGCCCTTGGCGCGCGACCTTTCGTCGCACGGCATTCGAGTGGTGACGATTGCACCGGGTCTTTTTGACACACCGTTGTTGCGCTCGTTGCCCGATAAAGTTCGAGCTTTTCTCGCTAAATCAATACCGTTCCCCCAGAGACTTGGAAATCCGGACGAATATGCTCAACTGGTCCAATCGATCGTGGAAAATCCATTGTTGAACGGCGAGACGATAAGACTGGACGGTGCGCTTCGTATGCAGCCATAAAATTACCTATAAATCCGGTGCTACCATTTTTTTATCTTCATTCGTATATATATATAGATATATGAGATGTTTTATCAATTTTGATTAATAAAAAACGAGATTATTTCACACGCAACACCACTGTAATTTCCCTAATAATGTACATGAACGACGCCAAATGTGTATTTTCGGTTTTAGTGTCTCCGTTCGCGCCTCGTTCTTCTTCTTCTTCGTTTCTTTTATCTTTCTCTTTGTTTTGCTATTACAGGTATCGACAATTTTCTTTATTACTCTTTACGACTGTACAGTTGAACGGTATAATCGTCGATATTCCGCACTTTGTAAATAAGGTTGCAAAAATCGCAACTTATTTTCGATATAGATATATATATATATATGTGTTCGTGTATGTATATATATATGTATATAATGTATACTAGATTATCGCCTAGCAAAAAGTTGTTGTTGTTGTTGTTTTTCGTATTTTTTTGCTTTTGTGTGTTGTCGGTTTGTCTTTTGTTGTTGTTCGTCCGTGTACATAATATTAACATAAAAATATCGGCGCGAGGACGAAAGGATGAGGGATGAGGAATGGTTTTTTTTTTTTTTTTTTTTTTAAATAATCCGCGTTAGTCTTTATTCCCGACAACCTCAGGAGATTTCCAAAATTCCAACAGATGCTGAAACTTGTTCTGATGATTTATCGGAAGAGCCAGTTTTTTTTTTAAGGCAAGAGGATCGAGTTCGCAGCATGTATTATCGTCTTCTCCGAGGTCCGGTCAATCCTAGGCGTTCGATTCTTTGAGATTTTGCAGCTTTTCCAATTGATCCGGTTGCAATTCGTCCGGTATACTCGCTCGACCACCGATCAACATTTTTTCCGGTATTATGTCCGGTTGCTCCTCCTGAGCAGCCTGTTGCATCTCGATTACGGTGTTTCTCGACGGCAACGATTGCGAATTGTCGGCTGTACTTGGACCGGAAGTCGAGTCGGCCTCGCTACCGGAGCTGCTGCTTATCGGAAACGGTGCCGAATCAGCTGGTAAATCATCCACGCTCGATTTCTCTTCGACCTCCTCAACCGCCACGCCACCGCTTTTCACATCCTCCGATTGCGTCGCTACTTTTTCTTCTACCGCCGCCACCGCCGCCGCCGCCGCCGCTACAACTTCCGCATCTTTTTCCTTCGAACCGTTCTCCACGCTCGACGATCTATCCTCCGACTCGGGTTTCTTCTCGGCCGACTTACCACCTCCCTCGCCTTTCGTTTCTTCCCCCGGAAACGGATGTTCGATTTCTTCCATCGGTGTTGCTGCCGTTATTACGATCTGAGCCACTCCCAGACCAAACTCGTCTTCCTCCTCAGCCGCTACTTTTTTCTCAACCAATTTTTTTGATTTCGCTAAATCATCCTCTTCACCTACCTGAGACCAATGACGTCAATCAAATTTCATTAATTGCTTTTTACACATTTCTCAACTTTTCATATTTTCTCTTTTCATTGCCTCGATTAAATGCCTTGTTTCCTCATTACCTGCTCGCCGGACTCGTCCGACACCTCGAAGACTATGGCAGCGTTTGTCAGAGCCGAAGCATTAATAAATCATAATAAACGACATAAGAAATGTTGAATTTTTCAAATTACCTATTATTCCAGGAGCTACTGGCTTCTCGTTCTCCCCAAATTGCTGAACGTAATGATCCTTTTGAAACTTTGTCAATTTAATTGCAAAACCTTCCGGTTGTTCGCCATTCACGAGTACATTTTCTTCCTGTCCCGACACTGTCAACAGATCATTTACCAAGAGTTAATCCAGCCTGAGAATTTCTTTTCGTTATTCAACGACATTTTCAGGGAATTTATTGTTTTTTTACCGTTCATCATTGCCTGGGCGAGTTCTTCCTCGAGGGCGTACTCGGGAACATCCGGCGGCGTAAAAACGGGTGGCGCTGAGCTCGGTGGAGTATTCATTTCCTGTAGCAAATGTATTAATCATCATGAATTTTGATTCAACAGAAAAAAGAGCAAGGATGATCGGTGAAGACTACGAACCTGGGGAGTGAGCGGAGCGCCATCCGGAGCACAGGGTTCAACGACTAAAGAAGGAAATAGGCCTCGTTGACCGCGCAGCTCGCCTTCCCACCAGCCGTCGTCAACGTCGTGGGGTTCTTGTTGCAATACGCGCAAAACATCACCTTCGAGGAAGGTCAATTCTTCGTCGCAAGTGGCGTCGTAATCGTAAAGAGCGATACAGTAGAAATTTCCAACGTCCGAGAGACCGGTGTCCTCTTGACGATTGTGCACCGGTTTGACAAGAATTTCATCCTGTTCGGGCGGCGGTGGAGGAGGTGGAGCGATACTCGGAGGAGCCGAATCCGTGATTATTTCATCGGCCGTTGAATCTCCGTACAAATGGGCATCCGGATCGACCGCTTCGTGATCATCGATCGTATAGTCGACCGATGAAAATGATATTTGCTGGACCAGGCCGTGTCCGTGAGAAGTAAGTCCATTAGCATCCACGCTTTCTCGTTCAACGTCGAGATAATTTTGCGGCACGAAACCTTCCTCGCCTCGATAATTTCTGGCTCGTAGCCAACCGTCCCCGTCACCCTCGCCCACCACTTCCAATTGTTCGCTCTCCACTATTGACAATTCGTCTGGATTTTGTGCCTGAAATATTTGTCCTCGTTCACGCTATGTTGTTTCCTTTTCAATGAAAATATTCGTTGGTCGAAAAAAATCTCTTACCGTGTACGAATAGAGGGCGGTACACTTGTAAATTTGTTGTTGATCGGCAGCCACGGCAGAAGGATCCAGTCCTTCGGCACTTTCGTCCTTATCCTCGTTGCTCCAATCGACAGCAGTGGGATCGTCCCAGCCAACGGTCACTTGTTCTATCCGTTGTTTCTCTTGCTCCAGTAGCGCTAAACATATTTTATCAATATTTTCTTTCCTCTAATCATATTTTTCATTTTCTCGTAGATCGATTTACCATCAACTTCGGCGCTATCGTGCCTCTCCCTCTCTTCCGTGGCCGAGTCTTCCTCGTGTCCTTGCGACGTGTTTCTTCCACTTCCGGGTCTCTCGACGGTCGTCAAGTCACTTCCACCGTCGCCGTCGCTGTCGTAAAACGAATCCGAGGATGGATGTTCCTGAATAACGCAAAATATTGATTTTTTCAAAATCAAATATGTTACAACGGACGCGTAGGCGTTAAATATGCCAAGAAATTACCGCTGCGCCTGAAGCATCGGTTCGAACGGAGAGTGAACTTGCCGAACGAGGCATGTCGTGTACACTCAGAGTTTCGGCCTCTTGCATAAATTCGTCCACGTTAACTGGGCATGAAAAAAGAGATTAATTTATTCAGATTTTTTCCTGACTGTGTGAGCCATGTTTTTTTTTTGTTTCTTTACGGACCTCCACCGAGTCTGAGGCATTCGATTCGAGCCTCAGCGACCATTTTGGCAGTTTCTGCTCGTCGTATCGTTTGCTTAAGTTCATCGATTTTTACATCCAAATCAGGCCCGTTGGGATCGTTGGGATCGGTCTGAAGAAAAAAACAGAATTGACGCGTGTGTACTGCGGAAATAGAATTTTCATTAATCAACTACGAACCTTGTGACCGGAGTCTCGAATTTGTTGCAACGCCTGAAGCTTTCGTGTACTCTCTCGAGCGCAACTGACCTCACGAGCAATTTTAGTTGACCATCGTCTAGCTTCCTTACCTAATGTCGTTGCTGCTGAATGATCGGCAGTTACTCTACGATTTAAAAAGCCCATTTAAAAATATACTCCACTTTCTGGCTCATAATATTTTGGATAAATTCGAAAATGAATGTTTCAACTGACCTGTCAACCGGATCGTTGTCACAGGGTTCATAATCGTATTGTATATGAAGCTTGAGTACCGGATAATAAAGACAGCAACATTGTATATTGTATTCTCTTGTGAGCTGTTGTGCCTGATCGCGAATTTTCGTAAAACTGTTTTGGGTTGCTAAACAAGTGAGGAGCTCTGTGCGTCCCATGAGGGTCAAATATTCCGTCACTTTTTCGTACATTCCTTGCTCTAAATACTAGAGAAGAATAAATTTGGCATAGAAATTCAATGGAGTCAGAAAAAAATAACATTTTTTTTATTAATCGGTCATTTACCTGCATTGTATTTTGCAAATCTATTGCGTAATATCTGTTTTGATGAGCATTGGCAGCGGCGAGGCTGAGCAAATAATCATTTCGAGCACCGGTTGATTTTTCTTCTAAAGCGTCGCGTTTTGAACTCACCTGAACACATTGAGAAACAATAATCAATTAGAGTTTCATCGCGTTAATAAATTTTTATAACGTTTCGAATGGAGTCTGTTTTCTCGTATGCGTTTTTCTCAAGTCTTCACCTTAGCACTGTTCTTTTGTAGGGATGTTATCGATTGGAAAAACGAACCCTTCTTCCTCTTGAGTCTGCAATATAATAAAATTTTGTGTCATACAATAGAGCTTCCGGGACAATAAAGTTTTTTTCCAATACGTTTTTTATCATCCAATATAATAATTTACTTTTCTTCAATATCTTTCGCCTTGTCGCGAACATCGTGCGCACTGTGCTCTTCGTCAAAGTACAATTTCTTCGTTTTGTCGACGTCTTGTACGCACGTTTGCAACTCTTTTTGTACTATCATCAATTGATCGATCGCCTGGACAAAGAATTTGTTTTTTTTTTTTTTACTTTATACAAATTTTTCGGCTGGGATGTGATTTCTTGCAGACACAATTTTAAATTGTAACCTACCCTTTTTGCTACTTGCACTTTGTGCATCTTCAAGACTTTGGCATCGTCGGCAATTTGTTGCTGAAATACTTCGACCGCGGCTAATCGAGCTTTCGCGAGTTTTTCGTTCTCCTCTAAAACGGTACGCCAAACGTTCCATACGTTCCTTCAAATTTATCACAAATTTATTTATCAAGTCTTTCAAACGGGACTCTCAATTATTAGTATTTCATTAGAATTACCATCTCTCGTCGGAACCGTCCACTTTTAGGTCCGGTATGTTCGGGATTTTTTTGTTTAGATACGCCGATGAAATTTTGAGCAATGCCTACACCAAATGGAAAATATACTCTTTATTACGAGAAAAATAGCAAACATCTATAAATACGTGACATTTCGTTTACCTCAGAGTAGGATTTTTCGATGGCTGATTTTTTAATCGTGAAATTACTGCGAGACAAATAAATTCAAATACGTTAATTCGTCGTCCATTAATTTTTGACATTTTATAATCTTATGACAAAAGTAAAATATTCAAATTCGTCCAAAAAAGTCATCATGACATTTGTTTTTGTCCTCAATGTATAAAGCTCGACAAACACTGACGTGTTAATCCTTGTATAAATTGATTATCGGTTAATCAAGGTCTTGAATTAAAATGACAAGTTTGAATGAATGGATTAAAAAGTCCGAGAGCAAGTGGTCGAAGGCTAATTACTCGAGTGCACAATTTGAAACGAAGGTAAGGAGTGGGGGGGGGGGGGGGGTGTGTGTAAGGGAATTGAAAGGAGGTAGAACACAGCTCTCCCTTATTGCCTAGCTTTGAAAATGGCGTCGATGACATTGATTCGCTCCAACTGTATTGCGCACTGCACTGTACTCGGGGGAGGATCATGCTTCGATTCAAGAAGTTCACGACCCTCGTAAAAGTCGTGTTAAATAATAAAATCAACAACTTTTTATTGAACGCTCAAAATATGTGTTTAATTGGGATACGCGTTGAAAAAAAAAATAGTAATAATAATAAACCATCGGCAGTCGAGTAATATGCTTCGACATTATTTCTAGGTAGCGCTTTAAGTGCTTCGAGGTCATTCTTTTTTAATGTCAGCAAAAGCACTTTAATGCATGAAAAAAAAAAAAAAAAATCTACAATCGCCACGTAACACGACGACCGATATACGTAGTCCGTTAAAAACTTTAAGCTCGATATATAAAACTATTTCTTACCGAATGTCTTCGAGGAGCTCGCACTCGTGTTGGTTCTTAGCTTGCAGCTTAGCCGCTTGTTCCGCGTGTACATTTTTGAGAAATTTCGCATAATTTCCCTACAAGAATAATAGGTCAAAATGGAGAAATAAATTAATAAAAATTCAAAGGTTCCTATATCGAGGATTAATTCATTAATGAAATTTCAACGATTTTTCAACGACATTAGCAACTTTATAATCGAAAGAAACAAATTAGAACGAATTGTATGATTTTAGTGCCTCAGGGGCTTTGCCCCCTGACATGCATTTTCAGGTCAAGTTTTGTTCACCGATTCGATCGTCCACGGGCGCCGAACCATCAATCGATTTTCACCCGACCCACTCGGCAATTTTCGTTGCACCCGTGCGTACGATTCGAATAATAATTTATTTATTAATTGAATAAATAAAAAAAATAGGAAAGAATAGAGCGAGTGTCCTCGAAATTGAGGAATTAATAAATCAGACGGTATTGAGGGAGTTGTTTGGGCGGTAATAAATAATAATCTGACAGTCCGGAAAGGACGTCAGTAGGTCAAGCAAAGTTTCTCCATCCGTATTAACAATTAGACTCGAAAAATGTCACTCGATAAAATCATAATGAATTATCAAATATAATTGTTTGTTTTAAAGGTTCTCGGAAAGGCAATAAATCTTACTTTTCTCGGGGGCGGCTGCATGCTGGACTAAGCTGCTGTGCAGCCTCACCACTGGGTAGCCCGGTAGGTCTACTTTGTCCCGGAAAATAGTCGCGGCGGTAACTCCACGGGAATCCGTATGCTACTGGCCTTAAGGCCTCGACCACGGGTATTTATTGATCTCTGTTGCGCCTGCGTTTTCGGCAACGAGGAGGCGGTCATCGGAACTCTGACGTTTCGAGTATTACGCATGTGCCAGCTGGGGATACACGATAAGCCCGTACGCCCACGCGCGACGAGTTTAACAAAAAAAGAACGAAAACTAAAAACATTTCCAAGATTTTTCGGGAATATGGGGGGCGTTTCGAAATAATTTCCAGAATAAAAATAGGAGAAAAGATTGGATTAATGAAAAATCGTAAATCCATTGAAAAGCGAAATATTACCATTTATTAATGACGTATAAAATGAGAATGGAGAAGAGAATACTCTCGTTTTTGTTCGTGAAGCGAAGAGCGATTTTCCAGCGATATGTCGTCAAGCATCCAAGTATGTACAACGAAAAGGAAAAAAAAACGAAAAACCAATAGAAAAAACACACAAATACATCGCGGTGCGTCTTCGTGTATCGTCTCAGTCGCTTATTCGTTCCTTTCAATTTAGAGACTCGTACATAAATGTCGTATGTGTGTATTCGTGTGTTTATATGTATTCTAAGGCAATTGCCATTTACGCATGGCTATCACATTGGGCTAGTGTGGTTTGGCGAGGAGCGAGAGGCGAACGCTCTCTTTTTTCTTGTTGTTGTTTTCATATGAAAATGCGATAAAGCGCATTTCCGCGAGTTTCCACAACAAAACATCGTTCCTCGTTTCGCAGATTATTCAGTAAACACTTAATTCGTGACACTGACAACAAAGTCTTCATATTATTTCGTCAGGTAACAATCTCGGTAGAGACGGATCAGGAAAAAGAACAGCACCTTCGGGATCCTGATCGACGCCGTGATGAAGCGCCGGCTCGGGTGTTCGCACAGGCTCGTTACCTTGAAGCAGAGCGATCGCGTTGATAGGATTTCCACCGGCATCGAGGGCAGGATCAGCCGTTGCTTCGGCCAAATTCGTCACCGATTTCGATTTGACACACTGAAAATCCACGTGTCGACTCTTCGCCTCTTCCTTTTCCCATGACATGTGAATAAATGGTCGCTGCACGTAGTTGTAAATAACCTCCGCCCGTCCACCCGCTCGTTTCTTCACTTTTTCCTTGTACGTTGGATATCCCTCGATTCCGAGTCGTATTTTCTTCAGTCCTCGCTCTTTCATCACTTGCTTCGCGACGTCGCGATTTTCTATGTATTTGAAAAATCTGTACATCGCTGTACTGTTCACGGCTGTAGGCGAAAGCAGAGAAAATGATATTTAATCGCACCCTAGAAATAAATTGCCAGATTTATTTCTTCAAGCATTTTTCTTACTTTGAGAGTATTCCTCGCCCATTTGCGGTGGGTATTCCTCGTCCCAGTCGACGGCATCGTCTTCGAGAAGTACGACTATGTGACATTCCCGGTCGCCTCGTCTCGCGCTGTTTACCATCAGCGGTAGGATCAAATCCTCGAGGAAAACTTCAAATTGACAACGCGCACCTTCGTTCGACAATTCATGTAACAATCCTCCTGTTCAAAAAACAATAATTCTCTCCTAAGTCAAAGAATTCTCTGATAAATGAAATGGTGCACGATATTTTGTTTTGTTTTTAATACTCACTAAGATTTTGGCACTTGACGGTACTCGCGTCAAAAGGAACGAGAAGATAATCGCAGGCTTCTCGTAATTCTTGAACCGTTACGGTCGGGGGACAACGAATAACGCCGCCTTTGTAATACTCGAGAATCGCACGAAAAACCATCGTCGAAATACCATCGGCAACTTCGTACTCGCCACGCTCGTTCGGCTGGGCAAATTCAATTCCAGAACTGAACATTCGGCCGAGCATTGTATTTGGATGAGCCGTAAAGAGAGCAGGATCCACGATAAACCTAAGAAAAAATATTTCTCATAAATTCAATTGCAAAAACACATAAAGGTGGAAATTGTGAAAGAAGAAAATTTCTTACCTCGAATTGTCTACAATGAGGGTGATTCTCTCGTCACTGGCTTGTGGATTGCTCGTTCCTACCGTAGAACCAGAATTCGAGACCCCCTCTCGTCCAGGATTTTGCTGATTTTTTCCCATCGCTATCCCCGATCGGAGCCTAAACAGAAATAACGCTTACATCAAGTTCAATATTATTGCTGTTGTCGTTTGTCTTGTCAACTTTTATCTCAGCAGCGACAATAATCCGATACGCGCAACTAAAAAGCTTCTTTTAATAAGCAAAACTATTCGATTTTCCGCAAAAAAAACCTACCTTGGGTTTTTTCGGTCGCTTGACAGGCTACGCGAATAAGCAAATGATGAAAATATGATTTTTATTTAAATCTAGCGTGAAAAGAGTTGGAAATATTAATTCTCGTGAAATTTCGATCGCTCGACGTTTCCTAATGTTTTTCCAGGCCCTTGTGGCGCTTTGCGGAAATATTAACCCTCTCTTACGCTTTTGTTATTACCTGTTTCGGTGGTCTAGATTCGCACTATGTGCATTCGTACCAATGTTATGACAGTGTCGCTCGTCGCTTCCATCCTTCTGTGCCAGACAAGATTTTGGTTTGGACGAACCACCACAACTACATGCAAAACAACCACATGTCCTTACAAGAACTGCTATAGTCTCATATCCAAACATTTGCTTTTTTTTTCTAATTTCTAAACGGTAAGAATAAATGGTCCCTAGTTCCAATACTTAAATTAATTCCCAAGTGCCTAAACCTGCGCTGATTACCAAAATAGAAAATAGGCTCGTTGCTTTATTATGCGTTCTATGCACCGAGCTATAAAAATTTAACCAAAGCTCATCTTTTCTGGGAGTTATTGTAACAAACTACGATGGATGATTTGAAAAAAAAAATTGAAAAAAAATCAAGCATGCGTGTCTTTTCTTATTCGAGTTCATCTTCACGATGCTCACAGCCAAGTTTTATTATAGAATCGAATTGATGAGGGACATTAATCTGTAAATCGCAATAATATTGTTTATCCTTGAAGGCCTACGAGTGCATGCTGCAAAATGCAAAAGATGGATAATATGCGGATGAAAATGCATCTAATGAGATAAGTGAATTCTCCTTTCGTAAAGAATAGCAGACTCTGTTAGGTTTCAAGGCGTAAAACTTGTACATACTTTTCTCAATATTATGCTTCGAATTAGCATTATTTTACAAAAAATACAAGCAAGACTTTTCGACACTCTTCGTGCATTTGATGGACGAATTGAAATCTTCTGAAACAAATTTTTTGTTGAAAAATCTTGCTGGCATTTGCAGAACTTTGAACTTGTTTTATGGTAAAAGTGATAATAATGATGAAGCAAACTGTTTTCTAATGAAACAACTGGATTGATACATACCCTGGAAGATAAATTGAGATTTGGAACGTTGAAATAAATCCTCACCTCAAACTGTTTTTGTAAATTCTGTGCCGTTCGTGCCCATCGGTCTCTTTACCATCCGTTTCCGTGTCACTGCTGCTGTCTTGCATATAATTTTGACGGTCCGCCGGATTTGACATGTCAGACCAGCTGTAAGAAAAAAATTTACCAATCAATTGCTTGAAACAAATGAATAAAGAGTCGTGGAAAGAATGAAAATGGTCGACGTTATTGCACAACCTTATCCCTCTCCGTTGAATGTCTATGAACTGAGACATTTCTATGTAACACTGCTGGGAAAAACGTTTAACCTAACAATTTGAATGCACTTTCGATAGTAACTTGTTGTTTCGCAGTGTTACGAGCGAACTACGAATCATTATCAACGCAATTATAACGTCCAAAGCAAATTAACATTTGACCGTTGTTTTCGTATTTAACAGTTCGAATACGTCAAAACAAATACACGTACAGTCCACACGGACGAAAATATAAAGAAGTAGATAAAAAAAAAAGGAAAAAATAAAAATAGTTTTTATCTCTCGTCAATTTTCAGAACGTTCAAAATAGTAACAATGATTAAGATCGAGTGTTTCTCGAACGAAATACGTCATTAGATACGACGAGTTCATGTTTGTGCAATCGTTTTTTTTTCTCGAATCCTTCATGCAAGAAGTAAATTTATAAAGAGTAATGAAGGAAAACAAAAGAAATAGTCGTACTCACTGGTCGTAAACCGGCGAATACCAGCCGAGCCTTTTTTTCAACCACTTCGGTGACGAGCAAATCTCTATGCCGCAAACTTCGAAATTAACGTTGTTCGATTTTTTGAAGGAAAGTCGCATTCCAAACCGATCTTCGGTAATAAACTAAAGCAGCGGAGAGGGTGGGAATGAGGGGGAGTGAGGGAAAGAGGAGAATGCGTTTTTTTCTTCCGAAACTATGTACGCGAGAACAAAGAATCGTCGTTGGCGGAGAAATGAATCATTCAGCAGGTACTCGACAGTTTTGTCAAATGTTTACGACGCTGAGCGATAGATTGCGCAACGCTTGTATTCTTCGTCGCGGGAATAATCAAACCTTTCCGGTTATTTGAGGATCAATATTTATTTTTTAGGCTGTGAGTGTTTATTGTATAAAATTTATTGTTCTCCAAATAGTAAAATATTAAAACCATTGTCATAGAAAATTGACATTTCAAGTGTCATTCAGCAAATATACGATTAAAAGCGATAAAAGATAACTAAAAAGCAGATACACGGATTTTTCGAAAACGATATTTCGAGAAAAACAAAGTTACACCTTATTCTCTGATAAGAGTAGGGAACAATGTGCAACCTCTATTTTTCTATAAATATCGAATCTGTCGAAACAAAACGTGCAGTCGATGTGCGGAATCCATGAAAATTATGTGGTTGCCTTAAGTAGGTATAAAAATGAGTGATTAAAGGAATGGATATGGTTTATCTTCCCATGGCAATGGTTTCTCGATTTGAGCGTGTTTAGAATCGAGTTTATCGGTGAATTTTCGCTCAACATTTGCAAGACGGTTTGATAACAAATCAACGGATTGTTTGAGCTCGGACATATCCTTCCGTAGTAGCCTTAGGTTACTAAGTATTAATTTCAAATAATGGTTATTTTCGTTTATTTGATGATCCGTGGGGAAAGAATTGGAAGGATCAGGAACGCAGGGTGTGAAATCATTCGTTGATTCGGTTTCACTGTCTTCGCTTTGACGACTCCTCGTATCGGAATCTCTCGAATCTCGAACTGCAGTCAATTCTTCTCGATACGAGCTCAATTCCGAACGAGTCACTAGGTAATGGTAACGATACTATGGGCTCGTGTTACATCAAATTTTTATGAAACATTCACCAAATATAGCAAAAAGGACTTACGGAGCCATTCAGCCATTTTGGCTGGATCACAACTCAATTCTTTTATAATTCTCGTTAATCTTCCAACTATCCCTGACAATTGAATCTCTTCAGCTTCGATCAAATTGTGATTTGGGTCCCAGAAGTTCGGCAAACAGCGTCGTTGGCACACGTCTTTCAGTCGCTCTAGCATCTGAAACGTTTTAGAGCAAATGATGAAATTCTATAGTTATTTTGAAAAATCGATGTCTTAGATTTGAATAATTTTCTTACGTATAGGAAAAGTTTCGGTCCGGTTAATTGTGCCAAATTCTTGTCTTTTTCAATATCACTGGCATAATGCATGAACAGGGTTTCGATATGATAACTCGGTATGATTGACCAATTTTGCGAATCTCGTAATCTCTGGTGAACAAAAAAAAATTCAACCATTTATTCATTGTTTCATAGAAGAAAATTGGATTGTGCATTCATTTGTTTACCTTGACATGTCGAATAACAGGCTTAAGGTGACCGTTTTTATCCAGTATTTGTTTTTCATAAGGGAAAAACGAGACGCGCCAGTTTAGCTGAGGATCTTGACCGCCTTTGTGAGGTTTCGGCACAGCGAACCAACACTTGTAAAATTTTTGGAAATTCAATTTCATATCCCGTTTTTTGTCTCTGTTGAATCGCAACTTACCCGACCATTGAAGTTTCCGTTCATTCGAAAATTCGGGGGATTTGCAGTAAATTCCAAGACTGGTACCAAATCTACGTCCAAATTCAATCCACATTCTCTGCTGATCGACAACGTGAAGGCAGGACCACTTTTACGCAATTTCAACTGAATTTAAAAAATGTGTGTGTGTTTAAGTAAGGTTTTCGTGCCAAGATTTACCACGTATACAAAAATTGTATAATTACAGTAAAGTCCTCGAATTTTTGATTGTTTTCTATACACTGAGAAAACGAGCCTTCTATCGACCGTCGGAATTTCTCTTGGTTCAGGTAACCATCCTCCGTAACCCATTTTGAAAGTTGTTTCCTAACAAAAAATTATAAAAAATTACAAAATATGCATTTGTTGAGAATAATATATTCAAATATTTCAATTTAGAGAAATTCGCATTACTTGTGTTTCTCCCATTTGGGTGCAGAAAAATCGTTACCATTGAGTTTCAGTTTCGTACAGCCGGGCATTCCTCCGACGAACTATGGCGATAAGAAATGCAAATTAAATCGACATGCTGTGGCGAAAAAAAAAACAAGTTCATTGGTACCGTGATCGTGTCATATTTCACGGGTAACTTGATGATCAGATTGACATCAAATTCTTCGGGTTCTCCAATCCTTGTACGCTTGTAAAAGCTCCCGACGAATTCTATTTTTTGGAAGAGATCCTTAAACAACTCGTCCTTCTCTTTCATCGAGTCCAATACGAGCTTTAGTACCTGTTTATTAAAAATGAATAAAGAATTGTTTAGAAGAAAACTTTGAAATAAGTTTCAAGGATTTATAAGTCGCGTGAGGGCTAGCGACATAATTAAAAAGTAAATACACATTGTTCTCGAACATCCTTGATATTTCGAGAAAAATTAAAGTCACACTTTTTTTCAAACAAGCCTCTTTGAAAAAAAAAACACGCAGCAGCATTTTCACATTAAAAATGTAACGTAAGCGGATACTAACTTTGTTCAAAATCTCATTGTTCCTTTTTATTTCCGTTTCCTTCAAACTGATGCATTTGTTTATAACTTGAATGGCCGTCTCGTCCCGGAATTTCTTGTCATTTTTCTGGACACTCATTTTGATGAAATTCTCTTAGTACGCAATTGCAATGGGTGTTGAATTGAGATAGCGAGTTTCGTTCTTCTGTTTCGAAGAACGCCGGGAGAATGAGTATCGGTTGAGAGTACGTCGATGAAAAAAAAACTCTGCTATCGCTGTACTCAAGATTATGTTGTTTTTTTTTCTCTTGCTTCCGTTACTCCGAGTCATCCGAGCATCGAGCTCCCGGTCAAGCGTCGATTAAAAATGAAAACAGCGGAACGAAATATTCACCATCTGAAAAAATGAAATGGTTTGAGAAATATTGTAATCAAGAAAAACACACTTATAAGATGCTGCGAAAATTGATATTTAAGAGTGCCTGCATTTTGCGTTTCGAAATCAATTGACGATTTCTCACATAGTTATTAGTCTGCTTCGCAATTTATGGAGCCATGCGAATGTGTACTAAACAAAAGTGGTGCAGCCGGCGAAGATGACGTTACGAGGTAGCGCTGCCTAGTGGCAAGAATTCGCACACTGTTCTCTCTCTCTCTCGCGAAATTGTAGGGACGCGGGTAAAGAAAGAATCCAACTCGAGTTATGCAAAAATAAAAAATGTTTAATTCAAGAAAATGGCCTTCCATAAGACTAAAAATTATGAATCGGTTTGGAAGAATTGCAAACAAGCAATTCGCAATTTATCCATCGCCGAGTCGGGCAACTGATTTTTTCTATCAGTAATATACTTAATCTCATTACAAATATCATCGATACGTTCTTCGAGATTTTTGGACTCGAGTCTGACTCGCTTTTCCTCGTGATGTGAAAAATCGGATTGATAACATTTGTGCCATTTTGAAGGATCGTTGCCCACAGCGACTACCAATTTCTGAAAATAATTCTCGATCGACGAGTGTTTCATGAAATTGTGAATTTTTTCATTCGACAAATATAGCTGCATCTGCTGACAAACGGATGGCAATCGGTTTATACCGATCGAGAGCGCATCGAACAATTTTGGGCTGGCCGTTTTGACGATGTACTCGGTATAAGTCTCGAAGTATTCTTGACGGACCCAAGGATCATCGTCTGCTATTAAACGACAAAATAAATCCGCTATTGCCTCAAGACTTGCTCTGCCACTGTCGTTGATCCGGGCCACCAGGTTTTCTCGCAAAAAAACGTTTATTTTTAAACGGTGCTGAGGAGGCAAATCTTCTAGAATCTCGAGCATGCTGCGATAACTCTGTTGATAAAAAAAATGCCATTATTTCTTTCATTCACATGGATTCAAAAAAAAAATTGAAATTCTCGGTAAAATGATGTGAAAAAAATTACTGAAGCAGCGTGAAGATCGTTGTGAGAATTGTCCCCGGAATCGAGCGCCGAACAATCCAACAACAGCGAAACAAGCTCGAGCAACATTTCCCGAACGATACCTTCGCTCCTGGGCATTTTTGGAGCAAGAAACATCCAAATATCACGAATCGTAACCGCATCTGGAATTCCCTCTTCCGTCACACCTCCGATTGATTTTAACTTCGAGATCTATGGAATTAATTCAATGGGTTTTATTATTGTCGAATTGATTTGAGAATTTTCTTTCTCATTATAAAAGTTATAGAACTCTGAGAAATATGAATAAATTTTTTTACGAACGAGTCGAGTCCAATTAGCGGCGGAGGGTGAACGACAAACGTCCTGGAAAGTCTGCTCGAGACCGTAACTCTCATTGGTCAAAGCAAGTTGAGCAGATTTTCTAAAGGGATCAAGGAAACGTTTGTCATCGGGATCCTCGATCTTTTTGAATATTGATTCTTTCATTTTGTCCGGCAATATTTTGTATAGTCTTTCAACTAAATTGCTCGTTATGACAAACTCCTGACTGTTGGCTCTTGATCTCAGAAGCTTTCGCACTTCTAGAAAATATAACACGTACGCGTAACACCATTCCGGTGACGAAATGCTGCAACGAAGAACAAAAAATACAACGATCCAAATTAGAGTTCGAAAACTCATTACAGTTTATTTATTTATTTAATCCGCGAAAAAAAAATCTTGAAGTATCACAAAAAATAAGCTTCCCAATGTGGTTTACCCCTTTAAAATAAAACAAAGAGAATTCTCACCTTGCCAGATACGTCCAAAGGTCGCAGCTGAGCAGGGCTGACCAAAATTCTCCACTGAAAAGATGTTTCAAGAGGGTTGTCTCCATCGACGCATAATTATCGGAGGGAACTTTTGAGACAAAATGGCACAAGAGTTTCAAAGTTATTTCGTAAATACCGAAATTCTCAACGTCTCCAAAAATCGAATTGTTTCGAGGCGGAATTCGTATTTGACCGATCAGCAAATCGGCACAACATCGATTTGCGTTGGTGAGGATCAAATCGAATATATTGTCATCTTGTTGCAGCCAGGGTGAAAAATTTATTGTTTTTACTTCAATTAAACCCTCAATTATCCGGAGAATCCATGTATGGTAGAAAATTGTATCGGTGAGTTCGGATTCGAGGTTTTGAAAAAAGGCCTGAAATCGTAACGATAATAAATAATAATAAATAATATGAATATTGGTATAAAATTGATAGTGCGAAATACTTGCTTTTGGAAATTCGGTCTCCACGACTAAGATATTCAATAATTCGTTTGCAGCAAGAACAATAGGATTCTCCGAATAGCGTGAAAAGTTGGAGTGTTGACGATCGACGAAAACTTGAGACGAGGAAGATGGCGTGTACCTTGTACGTTTAAATTTCATTGACAAGAGCTTTCAAAATAGCAAAGCAAAGAAAGGATAAAGAGAAGAAAAAAAAACGTATTTAAAGACAGAAACACAGAAATTAGCAACGAGGCTAAGAGAAAAAGAAGAAGAAGAAGAAGGAGAAGAAAAGAAATGAAGAGCAATGCGAAAGTTTTGTAAACCTGTACAAGTTGGCGAGCAGTTGAACGAGAACGTTGCAAACTTCTTTCCCGCAATATCCACGATAAAGAGTGCAAAGTCTACCGAGAATTTTCAACAGAAAACCAGCACACTTGAGCGCTTTCGTGTAGTCTGTGGAACATTTCTTCTGTCCAGACAAACAAAACAAACAATTATACAACGCACGTAAATTCGTTGGAATTGGACAATGGACGGAATTTTTTTACTTGTTGGGGACCGGGCAAGAGATCCTGAATTTGTTTAGCGATGAGGGCGTAGCTATTTGTCACAACATCGATGGACGAGGATTCTTTCACCAGAGCTTCGTGAACAACAGCCAATTTGGCAAATATTTTCCAAGTGTTCATAAGCGTTTTGAGATCCACGCCATCGGCAACGACCGCAATGTCGCTTATGTCTTTGAGAACTAAAAAAAATAATAACAAAATAACGAAACTAATAAATTAATTGAAAATAAAACGAAAAAGAAAAGAAAATGTTAAAAATACTCGCCTCTTTTGAGTGTGTTTTGTTCCTTCTCATCTTTGCCGTTAAAATTGACGCTGCAATCCATGACAGAGAAATACTCTTCGAGCGTAACTCCAATATATTTATTGAGCTCCGTCAATCCTGGTAGGAGAACATCAAAATGGGAACCGTATAAATCGGAGCTAAAAACAAAATGACGATGTTGAACTATGGGAGATTAAAAAAGTCGAATGAGGGGAAAAAATCGGCTGCGAATATTATAAAGACCTTTTTTTGCAGTGATTAAGGGTAGCCTGAAGGATGCGGGGCACACAATTCAACAGATCCAAAACTTTATATGGAATCGGTGAAAATTCCTTCAACGCTTCCAAATAGAAATTCCACGCACCCAAACCGTACCTAAACAAACTAAGGATAGCTCGAAGTTCATCCATCTTGAATGACTTGGACGAATCGCCAAGTTCCTTTTCCGTTTCTATCAAATACTAAAAGAACAAAATATCTATCACTATATTGAAATATTGGTCGTATTAATAAGTATAAAGAATAATCGACGTAATTACCTTCATGTAAACTTTGTAGGTCGAAGAATAGAAATTTAACTCTTTTGGGTCGTCCAACTCCCCGCATCCTAAAGATGCTAATGATTCCCTCATCCACGTGGTCATATCATCGAGATGACCCGCAGTGTTTTCGTGCTCTTGTAGTTGCTCCCGGTACCAAGGCCAGTCCGTCAGATCTGACGGCGACCACGCACACTCCTCCATCGCCTTCTGTTCTAATCCTTCATTCATCGTTGACGAGATTTTTCTGTAACAATAGAAATTCTGATAGAACGAAAGAAAGAAAAAAGTCATTTGAATTAATCGCTCGAAATATTTCTCGCCCCGAAACTGTTGAAATGAACGCTTAGGTCTATCGAAAGAGGAAAGAAGGTATGTACCAGTTAGCGATAGTACGACCTAATAGAGAAAAAGCCCGAAGGGAAGGGCTTCCTTTCGGCGATTCAAAGGAATATAAAAACGTCTCAATCAATGAAATGCAAACAAGTTGAATAATAAAAAGAATAAAAATATGGAGATCCGATTAAATGAAGTATAAGTATAAAGTGGCAGGTTTGGAATAATTATCGAGGGGGAGGGGGGGGGGGGGAATCAAAGTTTCCTGAGTCATTTGGCATGATCGTTGCTCTCCCTTCGCGCCCCTGCACGATCCCCGTCGGATAAGCAACGGCAATTAAGGGTTGTGCACGTTGGGCGTTCTAGAGCATCGAGTTTGTCGATGTAACTTTGCGGATATCCACTCGCGAATGCCTGGGCGAGTGTGAGACTACGGGGATGGAAGGAAGGGATGGCCAAGTTAAAAGTTATCCATTTAAAGTTTGGCAAGCAGGGATCGTCGAGGGGATCGTTCTCCTGTGGCGGAAGAACAAAGAGAGACGGAGAGAGAGAGAGAGAGGGGGGGAGGAGGAGGAGGAGGGAAATATGGGGTGAGAGTCCATGTACGATTGGAATGATCGGGTCGTGTTGAAGCGCCATGGTAACTGCGGACAACAAGCTGTCAGATGATAGGCAAACTTTTGATCAATAACAGCTGGTGACTACTGGAGTTTATAGTCGAGTTTGTAAAAGCTTGTGATCTATTGAGCGTATAAGAGTGTATGCATAAGGCGTTTTTAGGAAATATGTGGGGGTTGAAAGTGAGTATTCGCCCTCGAGTAGAAACAACAACGGTTGAGGAAGAGAGAGAGGAAGAGAGAGAGAGAGAGAGGCTCGTTGGAGTATTACACTATAATATTGGATGGAGTCAGTCAGTCGGCGTGTGCCAGCGCCGACGGCTCGACGTCGGCCGAAGAATCAGCTCGAGGAAGAGAGCGTACGAAAGCGCCAGAGGACGAGGTTCATTGGTCCCGGTAGAAAGGGTCGTGAGCCTCGAAGAGGAAAACGCGTGGGCGTTATCGCAACAACGATCACGCTAAGCTTTTCGACGAGAGATAATACGTTTTTTTTTCGGAAAAGTGATAAAATATACAAATAATTATTGCTATGCATAAAATTGATAATAAATGAGAGATCAAATAAATAAAAAATGTTAAAATGCCAAGACAAAAAAGTGGTTGCGTTGACAGCAGAATATCAAGCAAATCGAAACATACAAATTGAAGTAAACGATAAAAAAAGTAGAAATGAAAAATCCAACAGTTTCAATAAATAAGATTTGAAGGAATAGAAAGTCCTTGATAAAAATATTGCCAAGATGACGAGTTGTCAGAGACGCGGTAGCGGTCCAGTGCGTCAGCACTCGTTGCAACAAATGTCACGTCGGCATCATCATCATCATCACCATCATCATCTTCATCATCATCCTCATCATCATCTGACCAATCAAATGAGACGTCAAAGATCGGCGGAAGAGGATCGTTCTTACGGAATCGGTGGTGATAAGGATGGGGAGGAGAGGGAGCGGCCACGGGAAGTGCGAATAGCCTGGGGGGGCGATGAGCAGGGACATGGACCTGTCGCCAGTGGGGAAAGTAATAATTCGAGGGGGGAGGAAGGTCGAGTGGAGGTCGTGGCCTGTCAGATCGTGACGGGCAAATCGAGAGCATTGCCAAATTCTCGACAGCCCCGAATAATTAATCGTTCCACCAATAACAATAATAACAATAATAATAATAATAATGGTAATAATAACAATTTGAGTAAAAACGGTGGCAGTACGTTGTTGTATTCGCGTCAGGAGCTCGCTGAGAGATTGAGATTAGCATGGAAACAACGGGAGGCGAATAAATCAAACATCGATGTATTTTTGGCCCAAGGAACAACCGAGGAACGTAGCGACTCGAGGCTCTCGAATTCGAGCAGTCCCGATCGTAGTCCCGCGCGGATTTCCGATCGACCGGTAATTACCGAGGAGAAAAAAGTACCGGACAAGGTAACCGACAAAATAGTGGAAAAAAGAATGGAGAAAACGCGGCCGGAAAAGATCATTTCGCCGGGATCTTCCGTGGAAGCTGCGAAGAGCAGAAGGGCGAGTTTTCGGAGTGGCACGAATGCCGCTTTCTCGCAACCGGTCGTCGAAACAACGGACGCGGCAACAGCGGATATCGGACAAACGAGGAAAGATATTCCGATGCCGATCGCGACGGTCGATTCGAAAAATCGACGCACAAACTCAGCCCCGCCGCACAGACGAGCCAACAGCGTGGGTCCATCGAGCACCAAAACTCAAGTCAACATCGTCATCGAAGCACCGAGAATCTTGAAACCGGAAGTGGAAGCTAATAACGCGGGAAATAATAGCACGGAAGAGACGAGATTGAACGGCAGCGTTGCACGACCAATCAAATCGGCACCCGCTAAAAGACGCACGAAAAACGCCAAAAAAAGAGCCAATAGCTTGGCCGGAAAAGAGAGCGAAAGTGGACGCCAAAAAATCGGCAATTCCGAGGCTAAAAATGGCGAAGTTATAACGATGGTCTCCCTCGTTAGTGACGCCGATAGCGACACCGAAATCGAGGACAATTCGCCTCGGGACGACAAATTAATTAGCCAATTAAGAAGCAATTTACCCACTACGCCCATTATCAAGAGCAACGTTAGTACGTGCTGCTCTCTCAATTCCATCGCCAGACGACCCATCAAATCTGGTAATCTACACATTATATCATTTGTACTTTTTTTTACACCAACACTCTCGCTATTCCTTCGCTTTTTTTCATTCTTCTTCAACATCCAAACAATTTTTAACGATCCTAGTGTGTTCATAACTGTAATTAGGTACTACGGAACACGATAAACATACAAAAAGACAAACTCGTTGTTTGCACACGTACGAGCCGAGCTGTAATAATCGAGCGTGGTTAATTAGAAAAGACGCGACACGCGAACACCGCATTCTTGGAATACACGTGCGATACGCCAAAGTCTGTACGATTCACGCAAACTTCCCGCGAATTATTTCATTCAGCGTACGATATTACTTGGACATTGCTCATCGCGCGGGCGAAATCCTTCTAAGCGATGATCGGATTGACGGATCTTAGAAAATGATGCATCGAGCATCGATGTACGATAATTGAAAAAAATGATAAATCGCCTCACCCTACAAAATTCGAAGAATCGATTTTTATTCTTTTTTTATTTGAAATGGTCTCTTAGGACCTCAAAACAATTAAGATTGTTTTTATCCAGTTTTTTTGTCTACAGTATCGTTCCAACAAGACTCGATCGACGTCGAGGATGATTCGGACAAGACGAGAATTCTGAGAATTCGTCCGCAGAGCGTACAGGTTGGTCGTGTGACCGGCAGCGCCTTGCCCACTGCGGAAGAAGCGAAAACTTGGCGATCCGACGTCACGTCGTTGACCGTGGCCAGCGTTACTACCGCTCGACATCACTACGAGGTCCAGGAAATTACAGAAATATCTTTGACCGATCGTGAGAAACGGTGCCTTATTGTACCGATCGGTGACCTCCGATCGGACAAAAAGAGAAAACTCTTGAGAACGAAGAGCACGCCGCAGCCACGAATCGAGTAAGTTTTTCGAATTTTGTGAATTCCAAAATAATTCCACCAAATCAACATCAGGAAATGATTTTCAGTAGAATTTTTTAGATGGGCATGGAATGGTAGTGAAAAATTTAGAGCAGGTTCAAATATTCGTGAGGTTTTTATGAATTTCAAAGAATTGTCATAATTCGTTCGAAGGAATTGTTGGTCTATTTCGAGGCCCTTGGCAATGCCCCCTTGACCCGGCAATCCAGATTAATATTCTCGACTTATCCGATAAATAAAATGGGAATTGGTACAATGAATCCATATATATACATATAAATACTGAAAATGACTTTTGCACGATCGATGAGACTCGAGTATTCGAGGTTTACTCGCGATATACACGGCTTTCTTGCCAAATAGTATAGTACATTGAATTCTCAATTTGCATTCAATATTGTATGACCGTGACAAGGAAGAAAAATACAGGGAGAAAATAGAATTATACACACGGATTCGCGTCAGGCACGAATATGAAAAAAAAAAAAAAAAAAAAAAAAAGCAACTTCGATTTCTTTGGTATTTATGATATCGAGAGCGAGAGAAGAGACCAGGAACGAAGAGTTACCGTGCTAAAAAGAGAAAGAGAGAGAGAGAGAGGTAGAAAGAAAGAAAAGAAGGCCAAGGCGCCGGTGCCATCGTGTACCTGACCGGATATGATATTGGCTTCGACATCGATATCACAATATACGATACACAGATCGTTTTTTTTTTCTACCAGCCTCTCAAATGTCCCTGGACGATCAAGTGCATGCACGAAATTACTTGTTTATCAATATGGATGAATTTCGATTCGCAAAGATAAAATATGAATATTCATACTTTCGTCTTTTAGTGACATCGACAAATCGCCATCGATGCAAGCCACGAGGGAAGCTCCAACGAAAACGAGAATTCCCGAAAACATTGAAAAATGTTTACCGGTGCATCAACCGACCTCGATTTTATTACAAGCCGCTGTCTCAAAGGTATTATTCCGATATTCCGCGACAATTTTCTTACTATCTCTCTCTCTCTCTTTCTTACTCTCGGGTTTTGGGTTTTATTATCGTTTGCCTAGTTGAGCGCCATGTTTTCTAGAATCTCGTTTACAGCGTTATTATCATGATGATTATCAATGTTATGACCATTGAGTATTTTTGTCGAATGAATATTTCGTTTGGAACGATAAAATTTCGTAGATCCGGTTTTTCTGGTTCTTTACTGTTAAATAATTTCTCTTAGCTGTCGAATAGCGTCGTAATTTCGAGGACTGAAACGGTGGGCGATCCCGATGACGAATCGACAGAAGAACCGGCTTTTCAAACGACTAAGGAAAAAGAATGCTGGCATCTTTATAGACGAATGTGCGATAAAGGAGTTTGCGTTTCTTTCGACACTGTTCTCAGGTTCGAAACATTAAAAAATCTATAATTGTCAAGAGTTCGAACAAAACCAACGCATCGGCGTAACCTCAATGAAAATGTACAAAACCGCAATAACTTTTTGTTTCAGAGGTATGCTCACACCAACCGAGTACCGATTGCGTAGAAAAGAGATGACCTAGCGAAGCTTGACATTCGTAGATCACATCGATATAGTGCGAGAAAAATAAATAAATGAAAAAAAAAAAAACATTTTTCAAACACTCGGAGGATTCGAGGAAAAACAATAATGAAAAAATGCTTATGTTTACACACTCAACTGGAAAATATTCGTATATAATAATAAAAACTCGTACTGCCCACAACAAACCCTCCTAGAAATGTAAACAGGAATCAACCGCCAGCTCAGACTTATATATTTCTAGACCGCATTTTAATTTCTTTGTGAATGAAAAACTGTACAATTATTTCGAATCAATAATGCAATAAAGAGTTGTCACCTTTTATTAGGAAAAACACTGGCTTCTGTGTTATTCGGGGGACGTGAGATTTTAGAGCGCCGTCGAACAACGAGCGCGGTTCAACTACAAACGCAAAGTGTTTTCACGACTCCGTTGGTAAGTAAAAATCCTAGACTGGTCGGCAATGACGTCAAAGTTGATGATCAGTTGTTGCTACGAGGCAGCCGAGTGTTTCGCAACGAGTCGCGGGCGCGATAATACTTAGCAATGAGTTTGATGAGTTATATTTTTTCTTTTTTTATTGACATTGAAATGAAAAGTTTATCGGGCATAAAGGGGGCGTAATTAAGAGGGAAAAAATTGAATATATGAGGAGTTTGTGGTGCAATGACACGAGCGACTCGTCGCTGCTGTCATGACCCTACATCAATAATGTCATTCACAAAAAAACATAGAGGCAAGGTTAATGTCGACTACAAGGCACGTCTCGAGCACAAATTGTACTTGGTACGTCACTCTCGATAATTGACTGGCACTTATTAACATGGCAACGTTATATTTACCATTTTCAACTACACGTCGTTGTTATTATTATTACAACTCGTCGCATCGCGTTCTTAACACTCTCATTTGTTTTTGCTGCTGTTTATTAACCAGGCTCGAGAAAATCCGGAACCAGTATTCGACATTTCCGATTGTGCATTGAAACAAATACCAACAGGAATTTATTCATTATGCAAGGTTTTCCGAAAGAGGACATTGTTGATGCAATGCAACAAACTGACAACCCTGTTGGGCGGAGGTGCCTTGAGCGATCTCTCGCTCTTAACTGTATTAGACATACACAATAATGAATTTACACATTTACCAACCGAAATTGTTCATCTTGTATCGCTCAAGGTAATTGCTCGTTAATAAAAAGAACATCTAACGGGCGATGAATTTCCGAATGATTTCAAATATGTAGCAATTTGATGAAATTTCATTTTCTCTTATTCGCCAGGAGCTCTACGTTCAGGATAATAATATACGAAAGTTGCCTGCAGAGTTGGGAGATTTGGAAAATTTGACCGTTCTCAATGTTTCGAAGAACAAGTTGAAGGGCTTGCCGGACAGTATGGGAATGTTGAAGAAACTGAGTATATTGGACATCAGCAGAAACGAGGCGTTGCAAAAGTTACCAATGACATTGGGACAGGCTCAATCGTTGAAGGAAATTCATATTGAAGGATTAGATAATCTTAGCTACCCACCAAAAGACATTATTTCGGGGGGTACTATAGTGATTGTAGCTTTTTTAGCTAATCAGTGCGGAATCGATTACGCACCAGAAAAATATGAAACGAAAGAAGAAACGACGGTGAATATTGACGGACAAGCGGATCAAACGAGAGGACTAAGCAAGGATTCGCTCGTACAGGTCCCCAAATTTCTCCTAAACCCATCGTTTCTATTTCATCTTAATTTTTCCACTATTTCGCGATGTTTTTGATCATTTTTTTCTCATATATTCTCTTTGGTTGGTAGTATTATCTTCATCGTTTTTATTTTTATTTTTCTAGGCAACCTTAACGAGGCTAGAAAAAGAAAAGGCACGTGGACTCGCCATTATTAATCATCTTTTATTTTTTTTTTCACTATTAAGTTTTGTCATACATTCTACGGCCATTTTTTCGTCCATCCATTTCCATCAATCACCACGTCGTTTCATTCCATTGAAATCATCTTCGCGCATTCAAGGGACGGTCTTATCTATTTTTAAATAATCACGAAATTCAATCTACGAGTTTGAGGAAATAAACTCAAACGTAATTTGTATTCACAGGAATTACGACAGAATGCCCTTCTCGAGGTCGAGAAAAATATCAAGGAGCAGCAAGAGTATGAAGTGGAAATGCAGTCCGTGCTCAAAGTTCATCGGAAAAAAGTAACAATCTTTACTCATCACCCAAACGCTCATTATTAATATGATTATTAGAATTATTCCAAAATTTGCTATTATTTTTTCAAGCTGTTAGACGATTTGGCACTGCAGCAGACGCAACTCGAACAAGAAATCGAAAAAGTACAACAGGAGAGAGATCTCAATCGTACCAGACTGCTAGCTTTCATTTATAACGGTGAGAAATAATGAAAGATTTAATTCAACGTTACCCGAAAGTGTTAGCAAAATTATTACATCGAATAATTATACGACAGCTGAGAAAGAAGCTGACCATGTCATTACGGAATTTCTACGAAGCAGCGAAGAGGAGAGACAGAGCCAAGCTGAACTGCTCGAACAAGAGAAATTGGAGGAAATGAGAATATTGTCACAGTGCCATACCGAGCAATTTGACCTTCGCACGAAAGAAACTTTACGTGAGATTTCGAAAGAGAAGAAAACACATTGAAATCACTTTTATTTCTTAACTACCATTCAAAAATATCTGAAAATTTGACCATTTACAGTTGCCATGGAGGAACTACTGGGTGAGGAACTCTTGACGGAAAAGAAGATTGACGAATATACGAAATTTCGAGACTGTAACGCACAATCGTTACTAGAATTGTCAGTACATAAAATTTCAATTCGAAATTTCATGAAAATACATTGAGAAATCGGATCTGATTGAAAAAATGAATCAATTCAATAATGAATAATTAAATGTCGTTTCAGAGAGGTAAGGAACAATCATCACCTGGCCGAAGTGGTGAGGGACCAAAAAAAAAGTCAGGAAGATTTGGTCAATCGATTGCGAAAGGATGAAGTTTTGCAAAGGGCAGCTGTAGCGGCATTGCTCGAGAGAAGCGACGCGCGATCCTGGAGTATCGTGCAACAAGTGACTTTGGTACAATCCCAATTGGCTGCACTAACCAGTATCGAGCTAGAGCGAAAGAAACTTGAAATTAATCAGCAAATAGTAAGAATGAATATGCGAAACAATTTGTTATAGAATTAACAAAAAAAAAAAACATTTTAAAGTTCGTTTATTGAAACAAAGTATTTCAACCACTTTTAAACATCGAACAGAATGATTTGGCCGATAAACGTGTTACTCTGAGCGCCATTCTCGTCGATTTATTGGACCAACAAGAAAAAAGGAGGAAACAACTGTTGGAAACAATTCAACAAATCGAAGATCAAAGAAACGTTGACGTACGTACTTTTTTAAAAAATGAATCTATTCGGAATTACAGGAAAATCAATCAATCAGCAAAATAAAAGAAAAACCGGAAACATTTGACTATCGAATTGCTTAAGAAAAAAATTGAGAATCATTATCGACGTAGCTGGAGCGAGAGATAACCAATTTTTCGTTTTTTTTTTTATATTAAAGAGTACAAGAAGGAACAGTCTATTTTGGTTGATGCAATATCAATCTCTTATGGAAGCAAGGCCCAAGGGTCTTTTGGAGGGTCTCGAGCCAACATTAGTACGTCACGTAGCGATTGCCGGCGCATTACATTGTTTGCCTTTCCTCGTGACATTACCGTCGTTGCTTCAAGATTTGGACGACGAGAGACTGCGATCGGTAATTTCATCAAAATCGTAACAACTTTGAAAAAATCGAAAAAATAAACTCTTTTAAATAAATGGATAAAAAATTCTATCATAAAGATTGGGATACACTGCGAGAGGGATCGAGCAGCAATTAAATTGGCAGTGGAGAATTATTTAGCAGAGAAAAAAATGGGCGAATCGTCGGTTGATCCATCAGCGCCTATTGATCCTTTGGGATCTCCCATTTATCCGTCAGCACCGGCTGATGAGCCTTGTACAAGTTCTAAAACGCACGAACCTACGACCATTCCAAGTATAACTACGACCGAGTGTGTTGTGTGTCTTGATTCGCACGTAAGTAATTCTTTGAATAATTTACGATTAATCAACGATATGCATAAAGAGCAATTATTCGAACTGTTTTCCTCTTTTTCAGTGCGAAGTGATATTTCTTCCATGCGGACATCTGTGTTGTTGCGCGGCTTGTTCCAACAAAGTAACAACCGAATGTCCAATGTGCCGTGGCCTGATACAACGCAAAGTACAGGCAATGTGAGGCCTCAAATTTTTTTACATATACACCATTCAACATATTATAAATTTGTTAATTATTGAAATAAGCACAGTGTGCTCGAGCTTCGTAATTGAGACCGCATTTACGTCTTTACGAAACGTCTCAGTGTCCCACGGTTTGTCAGATCGAATTTTTCTCACGTGTTCTTTTGCACCTTTCGTCAAAAACCCCGAACATTACAGTTTTACAGTTGCAACAATTCTCAACGAGATAATTATTAACGAATATTAATACTCAGTACGAGCGAAACAATTTATAAGTTTAGAATTATTTGAATTAGTACAATCATGAGTTTTATCTATAATTATTCAACTAGAAATGAAGCAAGCTTCCCAAACGAAAAGCAATGATCGTCCGTGCAAGGCCTTGCAAAACAATCAAAAAAAAAAAAAAAAAAACCCCTTAGAGGATTCTTTAAGTAAAGAAAGAAATAGGCCAGTAATAATTTTGTTGTTTTCAATCTGTTAATTAAGGAAAGCCATTTTTATTAAACCAATTTGATTGGCATTGCGAAAAAGCAATTAAATGCCACGAGCCTCCTTCTAGTCTTGTACTTTTTAATATCGGCGCTAGAGCCGTTTCACTTTCCATTGTATAAAAATACAGATATAATTTAAAAAAAAGGAAAAAAAAAAAAACGTACATTTTATTACTTAAAGATAATCCTTAAAATAGTAATAATAATAGAAAGAATAAAAACTTAAGATAATATTAAAATCTTATTCATCCTCCGCAACTTCGTTCCCATCCTCGTCCTTTCTCTGCTGTTTTCTTTTGGTCGTCGCATCTTTTTTCTCCTTTTGTGACTTCTTGAAAGTTTCCAAAGCATCTTTCAGAGGGGTAACAAATTGTTCAAATTCAATTTCCTCCATTGCTTGTATGACGTCTGCACCGGATATCGTTTTGCGATTACCCTTCTTGGCAATGGTATTTGCAGCTGAGGTAAGATAAAGAATAAATATGGAAGCCGCTTTGGCAACTGCGACTCTGGCCTCTTTTCCAATTGTCACACCATCCGGCAGGGCCTCCTTCACTATTCTCGTGACAACCGCATTTGGTAGATTCAGATCTTCCAGTCGTTCTGCCATCTATTTCATTTTCAATACTTAAATTACTAACTGGCTGTAGAAATTGATTGTTTTGTCATTTTTGACAGCTCGAATATTTTAAAAATATTGAAAAGAAACTCCAAAAAGCAGTATTTTCTTACATTCGACATTTATTAAAAAATGATTATTGTGATCAAAAATGGATTAAAATTTTTTTGAATGTTTGACGTATGTCTTTAATGTTATGAAAGACGAAAGTTGTGATGTATAAGTACTCCGTTCAGCAAGTTATTGAAGAAAGGAGTGTTTTTGCGTTGTTTCTTTTCGATAAAAAAAAAAAAGAAAACAACAGTTAATTTGTCGATTCTTTGTATTTCGAGGTTATGTCGCTTGGTTGCGGTAGTTAAGAGTATATTATTTAAATAGGCACGGACTTACGATTTTTGATCGTAGAATATGTTAACCAAATGATGTATTTTCCGTTCGATGAATAATATCGTGATTCTTTTGATGAAAATAAAAATCACGTTGAGCCGGTTTGTTGTATAAACAAAAGATGAAACGATGTATATTTCGGCGTCCCGCGTAGATTTTCAATCAAAAACTGAAGTGCACCACTCCGCGTACTGCGCCAACGGCGCCAAACGAAAGGGAGAACGCCAAAAACAAACCGAACGCCACCGGAAACCGGATTTTAGGTTCTAGGAACTTTTAATGGTGCGGTGAAAAGACCGAAGATCGCGCTGCGGATGGTGGTGGCCTGGTGGGTCAACGGTGTTGCAGAACACGCACACACGCGTAAAATTCTGACAGATCGTCCCGTACGTCGTCTGCACTGTGTTTGCACTTGGTGAATTGACAGCTGATCAGAAGACAATTGTCAATTGATTTTACCACTTGCTCGACGTACCGAGCACGTCGAACAACGACAATATTTTCGTCGCGCGTTGAAATAAAACAAATAGTCTGTCAACATTCGGAGAAAAATGTCAAAGATCGAGGAGGGCAATGCGCACATAAGGCAGGCGGAAAAAAGGTGTGAGAGGGTACTTTTTACTTTTTCATCAAAGGGGGTCTCGTTCAATTTTTTTCACCTTATATATAACTGCGTACTCCCTTGACCTTTTTTTCACCTTATTCCATCAATTCCCATTTTTCAAAATAGTATTTTATGAAAAGTCGCGATTCATCGTAATTCAAAAGCGATCGTCAATCAACAATTTGAAATGCTTTTTACTCAATATTTTGGAAAAAAAAAATGTTTTTTCCGTTTTTGAGTAACTTGTGTGCAATTACGATGGATCTGCATTTATATAAAATACATAGCGATCGAATTCGATCGATCGATGCAAAGAAGGGGCAATACAATGGGCAAATAAAAATTTGATTTGCAGTTTAAAAACTACTCTACTGAAATGGAGGCCGGATTTCGAAGTGGCTGCGGATGAATACACCCACGCTGCAACTTGCTTTCGCATTGCCAAGTCTTACAAGCAGTGCAAAGATGCATTGCTCAAAGCTGCCGATTGTTACAAGCAGAATAGATCGTATCCTTTTGTCCTTCTACTGTTTAATTCCGAAAAAATAGTCCTATTAATTATATCTGTATGTATAAAAAATATTCAAATGAATGAAAATTTTCCTCAATAACAATTACAGATGGTTTCATGCTGCCAAGTAAGTTCGAATTATCTGTTCCAATTATTATGAAAAAAAGGTTGGACCGGCTGAGAGAAATTGTAAATTCCACAGATTTTCGGAGTATCTTGAAATAATTCATTTTACAGAAATCTGGAGCAAGTACTGCTCATATGCAGGGACACCGGTGACATGGCGGAGATCCCTAAACTGGCACATTCCTCCTGTTCGCTGTATCAACAGCACGGCTCACCCGAGTCCGGAGCAACTGTTTTAGACAAGGCTGGAAAAATGATCGAAAGTACCGATCCGGCAGGCGCGCTACCGCTTTTCCAAAGAGCCGCGGAAATAGTCATGGTAAATAGAAAAAATTTTTACCATCTTTCGATGAATACCAAGCTCAAAGAAATAGTTGGCCAAGCAGGAAGAAGGATCGTACGAAACGTGTTGTTTTTTTTTTCTCGTTTCAAGGGAGAAGACAGTCCTCGTCAGGCGGCTGAATACATGAGCAAAGTAGCTCGTATTATGGTAAAGTTGAAAATGTACGATCAGGCGGCAGATGCGATTAGAAGGGAAATTGGAATGCACCAGGCGATAGAGCACGCTCCGTCGGTGGGTCGTTTGGCAGTGGTTCTGGTGTTGGTCCAATTGGCAAGGGGCGATCAGGTGGCTGCAGAAAAAGCCTTCAAAGAATGGGGCAACTATTGCGAAGTGGCGGAGATCCAGACCCTGGAGATGCTGTTACAGGCGTACGACAACGAGGATGCTAATATGGCTAGGACTGCGCTCAACAGTCCTTTCATCAAACACATGGACGTGGAGTACGCAAAACTTGCCAGAGGACTGCCGTTACCAACGACGCAGGAATACGCTATTCCACCGGTTGGTGTTAGAGCGAATGCGGCTGCAACTTATGTATCGCCAAACACAAATAATCTTTCTGGCCAAGCTACCGTAGAGGCAGAAGTCAATCATGTAATTACGTCGTTGATTCTGGTTCTCTACGTTAAGTTGGAAGCTTAAAAAACGAGACTGACTCGTGGTTGGTTGTTTTATTTTTACAGAGATCCGACGAGGTCAAGGAGGAGTCTGCAGCGGCAGAGACACCAGCTACTCCGACTCGTAGGGTGCCTGAAAAATACGAAGACGAAGAGGAGAAGGAAATTGCTTCGGCATCGGCCGAAAGCCCCGTGGAAAAGAATCCTGAAGACGAGGACGACTACGACGGCGGACTCTGCTGATCGGTCTCCCCTACAAGGCTTTTGTCTTAAGGTGCATTTAATTTCTAACCTCTTGGAATAAAATTTCCTGAATGGAAGGTCGAGGGATGAAAGGCAAGAATTAAATCGAGTAGCTCATAGAAAAAATATTTACGTCTGTCCTTCAATACCGTAAACGGCAATACGCAAAATACTCGCACGCTCCACAGTCTATCCGCAAGTACACAGAAAAACACACACACAAGAAACGCTGCAAAATTTTGTTCGTCGATCTTATAGCCGTTCGATGCTTCCTGCGTTGTAATTAAATGTTGTTGTTGGTTTAAGTTCGTTCCAGAGATACATTATTTCCAAGATAATTATAAATTATGTGGGATTGCCCAAAGATATTCAATAAAGTTTGCGAAATGTCGGATTTCTCGTTATTGCTTCTTTGCTATCTCAACGGATGATGAGGGAGATGATATGGAAGATAATAAGATAACAGCAACTAGCTCAACTGCTTTTTTCCATTTTTCAGATTGATTAGTATCGCGGGGGATGAATACACGAATGATAGAAACGAATAAATAAATAATATCTTGAACGCATTATTTTTAATTTATAAGTTTTAATTTTCTCCGTGTAGGAATGAATAAAATGAAAATGTCAATCAATTCAAACGATATTCTGTATTTTGACGGATTGACGAAAGATATCGACTTGTCTGACACTTTTCTGAATGGGAAAATGATAACTAACAATATTAGTGAAATGTACATGCGGCACTTACCTCTCAAAATCAAAATGCCGTGCCGGTTATTGAAGAAAGAATTTTCGCAGGTAGTAAACACATCGGGGAATAAAACAATAATAATAAGAAATAGTAAGACGTCCGGATCGGTTCGCGCCGAAAGGTCGCCGGCAACTGACTGCTGCTGTCTTGCGTTTCGCGATCTTGCGCAGTGTCGTTGGCGCGGTATGGGCGGGCGGCTGGCGGGCAAAGATTTCTGACATGTACGGACGGTAACAATATAAGATGTTAGAAGTTCAAAAATGGCCAAGGCAAGTCTCAAATGGCTCAAGACGCTGTTCCGATGATCGCGCGCCATTATATCTGCTATTTCTCCGAAATCAGGTCGACGACGAAGCTTGGAAGCCCGGCACAAGCTTTTTTTTTCTATGTTATGAAGGTTCATGAAAACCGTAATAACCCTGACGATTATAAAGGCTCATACATTGTTTACTAACTTTTGCTTGGTTAGAAACTTTCAGCCCCTCGAGCCGGGCTGGATGGTGGCGCCCTGGCATCTTACGGGAAAACCACTTACTACCAGTAATAATGATAATAAAGTTGTTTATATGTTTTTTAGTAAAACAGGAAACACAGTCTTCAAAAACGAGAACAAGTGATTTGTTTATTTTCCGACAAAGCGATAATCACATGAATACACTTAGTTATCAATAAAATCACAGCTGAATTCTTAATCTCCTGCGTTCAAAGTAATTCATTGATTTTATTTAAATATCCACAACTCTTTTGTTGCGGATTGTTTTCGTCGAGTTTATGATACGTTAGTCCGTCCCGCCAGTTCCGGTAGCAGCAGCACGGACGACCCTAGGGAGGTTATTTTCTTCCTATGTTATGGTCGCCTCGTCGTCGAACGGAATTGCAGTGGGTGGCAATGCTGGAAAAAGATCAATAGTACACTGCCGCCTTGTTGAGGCAAAGTACACGGGTTTTAAGCGCAAACGTCAAAATCGAATAAAGAGTCGTCTGCAGTGTTGAGGAACTCTCAGCAGAGCAGTGTAACAATAATCAAAAAAAATACAGAGTTTCGAGAGTTAGTAACGTGATAAGCATTTAAAAAGTTCACGAAAGTAGAGACAGAGACGAAAATAAAAGTTACAAGGTATAGAAATGACGGGGTGGTGTATCGAACCCCGGATTACTGTCAATTCCATTGTTATTCGTTAATAAAGAGGACTGTATGAACCAAAAGCCATAAAGAAAGAACAGACTTTGGGATCTCGCAAGATTTTCACCGATGTTTGATAAATTATCTGGGATAATCTCGGTGAGATACGTAAGGCGGCGAGATTGGCCGCTCTTTTAAATTCGAGGGAGGAATGACGCTTGAGGATCCATTTTTCGTCGTCAAAGAGTGAGTAACCCGTTGTGCAAAACAGCAACTATTTTTATTGTGCCTATTCTTTTGTTTTAACTCTTCACTTGCATTGCCGGGCTTTGTTTCGCGATAAACCTTTTACTGCATTGTATGTATATAAATATAACCACAATACGCGTGCGCATATATATATACGAGGCATTTAACGCTACTTTTACATTTATAAACCCTGACCCCTTTTTACTAGTACACATTTCTTCGTATATTTTTTTACCCAAGAAATGAGCTGACACGAATTTCGGGATTTCTAGATTTATTTTTTCTCCCGTTGTTTCAGCCACTAGAATCGTTCAAATTTTAATCATTACAATGTAACAATTCGCGGAAACGATGGAAACATTTTCAGTGAAAATTTTTACACAGTTTTTGACGTATTTTTGGTAAAATTGAAAAAAATCCTTTATTTCCGAAAAAACTGAGAAATTTATGAACGTGGCATAAAACGCCTCACAAATGAACTTGTGTATATACGAATATATACATCTATATATAGTACAGACTGACATGCAGAATCCCGCTTTGGGTGATTTTTTTTCGCTCGCACCCCTCGCTTTAAACTCCAAATTTATCTCCCGAAGTAAACACCGCAATGCTCGCTAAAATGGTCCGCCATACAAATATATATGTTTAAAGCATCTCAAGATTTAGTCAAATAATGTGTAATCGAGTTGTAAAAGCGATTATAATTTGATAGATAGAATAAATTGAAAATCCGTGCTAGAGAATGGGGAATGTTTTTTTTTCGGTATCAGCGAGGTGTGCAAGGCATTGAACAAAACTCGTGGTTTGTACGGTCGTTGGAGCGAATCCCAGGTCGACGGAAGCGTCGTCTCGACGCCCATCGTACCCGGAACCGGACCGGGAACCGGACTCCCGGTTTCGCGGGAAGAACTCGTCTGGACGACGACCGAATTGCGAAACGCTTTACGATCGATCGAATGGGATCTCGAAGATCTCGAAGATACTATCTATATCCTTTTCACTTCGAATTACATTTTTTTCTGTTATATTCGATAAAATATATTTATATATTCAAAAGCAATGAACCTTAACTAAATTGATTCAATGATCACGTATTGTAGAGAAAAATCCAACAAAATTTAAAATCGACAACAAAGAACTCACCGTTCGAAGAGCTTTTATCGAGCACACGCGCGAAGAAGTCAAGGTAACAAAAGAAATCTTATTACCACGTATCATGAAAATGCCGAAAAAATAAAATGTCTTCCCGCCCGTTTTGTTTGTTTGCAAACACAGGTTATGAAAGACAAGATGAATTTGAGCCGAGGAAGAGATCGCGATCGTACGGCGAGACAGGTTTGTAGTCGTGTTGTTATATCAAATATATTTTCAATTGCGGAAAAAAATAAGCTTAAAAAACTCGGTCAGTCGGCGCACAGAACGTCCCTTACGTGTGTATAATTTAATTGGCGACAATGTAAAAGGCGTTCCTTCAGCCTAGCGTAGCCTCGATACCTATTATTTCGATCGATTACATTTTTTTCGGAACACGCCAGCGTCTCTCAATCTTATCAATAAGGACGATCTCTAATCATCAAAGTGTAGGAAATATACTAATAGGATTAAAAGAGCAGTGCTAGGCACGCATGCGCAAGCGCAGCGCCATCTTTGTTACCTTTGACGCTCGTCTCTCCCCCATCAGCTGTTCGATCAGCTGTCCACCGAGTTTCTATCTCTACACACTCTGCACTATACTTTAATGTTTAATAACAACTAATTGAGTTGAAAGTTGGTTATTTCAAACTTTTTGGTCGTCCGAGTTGTGCTACGCATCGCTAATGAGGGTCAGGAAGGATCATTAATTACCAAATCACTCGAAAACTTTGTTTAAATTCACTTTCGAAGCAACGTAGAGGCGGAGAAGAGTTCTGACATTTTCGATTTATGTCATTCATCGTAAACCTCACTAAACTTTGTTTTTTCTACTTTTTGACCACAAAATATCAATTTTCGAGACAAAATGAAATCAAAAATTCATTCCACGATGAAGAAGCCTTCGTTTTTCGTTCAATCATATATTTAACACATAACTTTACCTTTTCGCTCAGCCGTTGCTCGACAATAGTCCCGCGCGAGTTCCCCTCAATCATGGAACAACAAAGTACAGCAAATTGGAGAACGAGGTCGATAGTCCAAATCGACAATTCGTCGAGTCGACCATGCAACAACAGACCGCCATGATGCGTCAACAGGACGACCAGCTTGACATGATCGGAGAAAGTATCGGAACGCTGAAAACCGTGTCGCATCAGATCAATTCCGAGCTGGATGAACAAGCCGTGTAAGTTTTTTTATCTTCCTACTAAAAATTCGAAATATTTGGATTTGAAAATAAAGAGATTTGATCAATTAAATGAAAAAACAACAGAATGCTGGACGACTTTGGTAACGAGCTAGAGGTCACCGACTCCAAACTCGATGCGACAATGAAGAAAATGGCCAAGGTCCTTCACATGAGCAATGGTAACTATAGCAATTACATACCGGCACCCACAGCCTCGGTGCCTGGCGTAGAACGATACACGTCAAAGCCATCCTCGCTGTCGACTCTCTCCACAACCATTACAAACTGTTTTCTATGTTACGCCGAGTAGTTATCAATTTTTATTATTTTTTCAACAAGACTCTTCCGGTCTGTTGAACTTTTTCTCCAAGAGTTATTGAATTTTCATATTCATTTATCCTAAACATTCCAATTGTTTCGTTCGCCAGGATGGACCAATAAGTTCCGTCCCTTTGGCCTAAATCCTTCCCACGTGTCTCTTACCTCATCAAACTGTACCTTCTCAATATGCCAACCCAACCAGGACAAAAAAGAATTTTAATCACGTTGAGGCGATTGAACTAATTTCATAGTGAAACAGAATAAAAGTTTTTAATATTTCGAGCCAAATTATTCTCAACTATGCCAATCTAGAGAAAACAGAAAAAAAAACATGATCAAATACGATTTTTATTACGTAGCAAATCACAAATCACTCGGAACCAAATAAAATTCTCAAAATGCCAATTCCAATGAATACAGAATGAATTTTAATCTTGTAGATTCAATAGCGATTTAATCGAGATCCGAAATCAGGGTTCGAATTGTTCGTACAATTCGAAAATATAATAACAAGGCCGGATGCGCGAAATATGTAAATGCATTATTTTTTCGTAACGATATAAGAAAGAAAAGAAAATAGACGATACATTGCGCACGTGAATCTACAAAACGAGTGAGAGAGAGAGAGAGAGAGAGCGAGAGAAAGCGAGAGATTGCGGATATCGGCGTGTATGAAACAAAAATAAAATTAAAAATAAGAAAAACAAAGAAAAACACGTGCGTCTGAGGGAAATTTTTGTATGAGACACAAACTATCGGAAGTGTTTAAATGTCCTTGATCTCGATCGGAATTCATAGTAAAATTATTGTTGATTAATTATTCATTAGAAATTTTGACGATTACACGAGTTTGTAGCTGTTGTTTTTAGCATGAATTGATTAGAAAAACTGTCGAAAACAGTAGACTCGACTACGAATTTCTCGTCCATCACCGTAGACAATTAATTTTCAATAAAAACGTCAATTAATCAATCGACGTGCAATTAAGAAGGAAAAAAAAAACTACAATTGATGGATTAAAAAAAAGTACACTGACTCATTAGAAATATTAATCGGTGAAAAAAATGAAACGAATAGATGATTGTTGCTGAATCGCTGATCCGAACTTCCATAAAGAAAAATAAATAAATAAGATGACACTAAATAAAAAAGAGATAAAAAAAACACGTGAAAATAGTTAACCACGAAACTGAGGGCCAAATGTACTCGTAAACTATTAATTTATGACGTAGACCAAGTATAATCTACGTAGACGGTTGCTGCTGTTGTTGTTGTTGTTGTTGTTGATGTTGATGTTGTTGTACACTCCTATTGAATCCTCTCTCACATTTCATACGGAGAAAAAATAGAAACAACTTAGGAATGGGTAAGAAAAAATAAGATATATCGAAAGAAATTCGATAACACCTGTAGGTAATGAGAAACAAAAAGTAATAAATAATTGCAAAAAAAAAAAAGTAACGAAATACAAACAAAGCAACAAACAAAAGTGATAATTACAAGTGTGCGCATGTGATGTTACTTTCCGTTTGTTTTAGATCGGAGACAATGGGTAGCCATTGGAGTCTTGACCGCCATATTGGTGTTACTAATTATTTTGTTTATAATCAAGTGAGAGCTTCGTTGATCCCCGGTACGAAACAAAACAAAGAAAAAAAAAAACAGCCCGAATTATGAATTATTCGTGGAATTCAATGTAATTTTGTACGTTAAGTTTTGTCCCAGCTTCCACGATTGTTTTCCTCTCCTGGTGATATCTCGTCATTAAGAATTCAAATAAATACACTCATATATATATGTACATATATGCACACATATATATATATGTTTAGATAAATGAAATTGTTGATGGAATCGTGTGTTGCGGAATTCACCAATTCCCTAGACGAATAATCCCAGCCCACCTTTCGTGAATATTGATAAAAACGTCGATTTCACCAATTTTTCGAAATCAGGTCATTTTAATTCCGTTGAAAAAACAACATTTTCTTCTTTCAATTTATCTTTTTATTCTCGTTGATTCTTAATGCTACATTTTGTACTACGCTACATCGTATAAAAGTGTCTCATTATATTATTTTATATAATAAAAACGTGATAAGAATTTTGATTTTGTTTTTTGTTTTTTTTTTTGCTTTTGCGAACATCGACAGTGTGGAAAGTATGCGGGATTGATACCTGCTTCAAGAGAGTTGGGAGGAGCAAATCATTGTCGAATGGGGATTTGGAAAAAAATTATTCGATCGTGCTGGGCTGCTCGAGTTTCGGGTCGTGTTTTTTTCCTTTTTTTTTTCTTGTCTTTTGCCCACCAGGTCAATATCTTTGGTATGAGGTTCGTTATTGCGACAAAATATTACGCGTCGTGAGAACATGATCGAAACGTCATTTTTGAGTAATCCACAAAATTCACAACGTAATATCTTCTTTCTCGAGGTCGAGTTTTAGTATAATAAGAAAAGACTTGCGCTGAATTTCACCGAGGAATGGAAATAATCGTGAGAGCTTTTCGTCCGTACTCGTACCGATATAAGTACATTTTTTTATATTATATATATATATGTATATATAGTATTCATGACGTTTTATGGCACGTAGAAAAGAATAACGATTTATTTAAGGCTCCAAACGCACTCGTTTATAACACGTTGAGGGCAGTGCTTTTCTTATGTCATCAATGTTCTCGACCTCGAGCCTCAATCTGCTAACCTCATCCTCGTAATTTTTAACCCATTGGGTTTGAAGATTTTTCGCTTCGGTCAATTCACGTATTCTTTTCTCCAAATTAGCCTCCTTGATCTCTTTCTCTGCCGCCAGCAAACGCTCTTCGAGGCGATCTAGATCAGCATCGTCTGAAACAAGAATCATTTGATTTTCAAATTCTCGAGATCCTGCATCTCCTGTGAAATTTGTCTTTTTCGTCAGGAGGGTCAACGATTAAACATTCAAATAATTGAAATACCGATTTCTGGAAGGGCATCGAGTTCCTTGATGATTTCATCGACCTCAGCAAGAGCTTTGTCAACTTGTTGACTTGCCAAATTGAGACTGGTCCGAGCTTGGCCAACTTGATGATTCACCTCGTTTGTCACATTTACGTCCTTGTCCACCCGAGCCTCGTGCTTTTTCGCAATCGAATTTGTTATTTCGACTCTCAGGTGCAACTTGTCCGCCTCGTTGCCCAAACGCACAGCATCCAATTTTGTTTTATTCGCTTCTTGTCGTATCAAATTTGCGTTTGCGCTCGCCTCGTCAGCATTTTTCTATAAATTTCAAAAATCATCATTTTCGTGCATTATTTAATTGAATGAAAAAGTAAAAAATTTCATAGAAAAATCGTGAGTAGAAACCTGGGCCTGAATAGCAATGTCCTTAGCGGCGATCGCTTTCAATTCAGCATCTTTAAGAACGTATTGAGTCTCGTTGGCTTTGGTAATTGCCTCGTTCACCATGTCCTTTATTTCGTCGAGCACCGTCAACGCCTCTTGAGCCTTGATTCGTTCTTTCTGCACCTCGGCATCAAATTCTAAGAGATTTTCAAACGATCGAAACACGTTAGAAACGTTTTAATAATTCGAATACGTCGGTGATAAATTAAATAATTTATATTCTCACCACCCAATTTTTTCAACGTCTCCTGGGCTTCGACGAGCGTTTGGTTGCCTCTTTTCAGTGCATCTTTCGCTTTTTCATTAGCGCCATCCACTTCGGACAACAAATCGGCCGTTGCTGCTTGTTGATCTTGTGCACGCTCCAAAAGTTCCTCGCTCTTTCGAGCCTTGTTAGCCAACTCGTTGAGCCATGCCTCGTTCTGCCCCAGCAACAGTTGAGCTTGCTCTTTTATCTCCAAACCCTGGGAGATTAATTTCTTTTTTATTTCCATTTTTGGTCAACACGTTATTCGAGGAATTTTCTATTAAGTTTCACTTCTTTTTTTTGTAACTATGATTTGTTAAAAAAAAAAATTCATGATCAAATGTGAGGTGTTTACATCGTTATTGACGCTTTCAACTTGATTCCGGAGTTCGTCAATGTCAACGGTGGGAACGCGCAGATCGAGAATCAACAATTGAAGAGCCTCTTTGTCCACAGCGGAGGATTTGGCAACAGCCGCATTCGTCAGATTTTTCACTTCGTTGAAACGATCCTCGAGAAGCTCCAGTTTGTTCTCCAGTCCTTGGATCTCGTCGCTAGAAAAATGAAAACGAAATTCAACTGAAGCTACGCGATTTATTTATTTCTATTCGACTTATTTTTTTCAAAATTAGGAATAAAAATTCTAACACGAGAATTCGGTCCTTCAAATGACTAACCTGATGTTGGAATATTTGGCAATAGCTTTCTTTGCCAAATTATAGGCTTCGAGTGAAGTGTTACGGGCTTGTTCCGCCAGGACATGGATTTTTTTAGCTTCGTTGGTGTTACTAGAAAATGAGGAAATCAAAACGTACTCGAATTATTGGAAAATAAACTAAAAAAACTAAAAATAAAAAAATAACGATATAAAAAATACTTACAGATCGGCAAGAACTCGAGCTTCTTGGGCGATAATTGTCATTTGTTGATTCTGTTGACCAACTTGATCGGCTCGTTTTTTCGCTGCAGCGAGTGCTCGCGCACCGTCAGTCGCGAGGGAATCTTCCGCCGCCTGGATACAAAAATCAACAGTAATTGAGAATAAATGTATAAGCTTTGGATAAATAAAAAAATCGTCGTATAGTTACGGTCAATTGTTCGTAAATCTGATCAAGGACTCGTTCCGCTTCGTCGATGCTGGTAAGACCTTCGTTGGTTGTTCGTCGGGCTTCTTCGGCCGTAGAATCGACGCTCTGCGATATTTTTTCGATCTGATTGAGCTGATCGCGCAATTCATCCAATTGTTCGACCAACGTTTTGTTTTCGTCTGAATAACAAATGTGAAACAATCAATTGAGGAAATAAAAGACTTTAAAAATATTTCTTCGAGCGAAACTCACTGCCGGATCCCTGTTTGGCAACCTGGAGAAGCGATTTAACCCGATTTTCAACGTTCTTTAATTCTTTTTCAAAATCAGAATCCTTCATTACGGTCGGACTGTTGTTTATTTTTCTGAGAGTGCTCTCGAGCTCTTCGAGACGTCTGCGATGTTGATTGACCGAATCTTGAATGAGATTGTAACACGGTGGACAATCGACGCAACCGTATTGTCTGTTGTGCTTGTTTTCTTTGCAGCGATCGCAACGTCGTCCTTCAACGTTGGTCAAACACTGAAAATGAGCGAAAAATTTGTTTAAACGTTTGTTCAATTTCATAAATATTTATAACGCCAGAGTGAAAATACTGACGGGACACTGTCCACTGGCATCGCACTGTAAATCCTGTGATCCGATGGTATCGCAATCGCAATGTTTACAGCCATCGCGTCCGAATCCAAACTGATAAGGCAAACAGGTGTCGCAACGTTTTCCTGTTATTCCAGGTCGACACTCGCATTGTCCGGTGGTTGCATCGCAAGTTCGATTGTATGATCCTTCGGGGTCACAATTACACGCTGTGCAGCCCTGTCAAACATTTAAACAACAAAGTTTCATTAAAAGTTCATTAATTGAAGAAAGAGTCGAAAAATTTGACACTAAATGTTGAAAATTACATCGCCGCTCAGTATTTGGTAATAGCCGTCCTCGCATTTGTCACAATTTCTGCCAATAACGTGAGGTTTGCAAGCACAATGTCCGGTAAGTTGATTGCAAGGAGCCACTGATCCATCCTCCAGTTCGATCGTTCCTGGTGGGTAACATTGACACAGTTTGCAACTGTCCTCCTTTCGCTCAGAAAGTGCATCGCCCCAATATCCTGAAAACAAAAATTTCCTGCTATCATTTGTACTCAAATTTGGACTATCGTCGGATACAATTTTTTCTGACGCATGAAACTCCTTAAAAATTAGAATCAATTGTTGTTGATCAACAAGAAAAAATTAGAATATCATAAATGAAATTCACCTGACAAACAATCTTCGCAATAGAAGCCTGCGGTGTTGTTGACGCACTTGAGACACTCGCCAGTTTCGTGATTGCAATTTCGTACAGCATTGAGATCGATGTTGTTGTTACAATCGCAAAGCCTACAGTCTTGATTTTTGTCCGGATTGCCAAAATAACCGTCCGAGCAAGTTTCACACCTTGCGCCTGTTGATTAAATCGAACCGAGTGTGTTGATTTTTCAATGGAGCCATTTGTGTGAAAACAACGATTAATATTTTTCAACAGTTTCTTATCAATTGTGAAAGACACGAACCTGTACGTCCGGATGGACATTCGGAACATATCGGATCGGGATTATTGCCAAGAAGGATACAAGGTCCGTTGTCCGGGCAAGGACAAGGTTTACAATCGTAGGGTGTCCCTTTCAAAGGATATCCGTAATATCCTCGAGAACAGAGATCGCAATTGCTTCCCGCTGTGTTGTCGTGACATATACATTGACCTGCGATGATAAAAATGTCGATTAGTAAGAATAAAAAAGGACTTGTTGAGAAAAATAGTCATTTTTTCACTTTTGTTGGCTTCAGCATTTTTTTTACGGTGCTTCAATTTAATTTTTGGTTATATAAAGTAAACAATCTTTTAAAAAAAGCTTCTAATATGTTCTAAAACAATTTTCAAGTTGAAATAATCAGTAGTTCCTTTTTCATAAGAATTCTTAAGGGCAAGGGTTAAATGAGAAGAAAAAAAAGGATGGAACGCACCAGTCTCAGCCTCGCAAATGTCAGCATGGCCGTTACAGTTGCAAGGTACGCAAAGAGCGAACGGGCCACCGTTTGGTGGATCATGATGGAATCCAGGAGCGCAAGATTCGCAAAATTGTCCAACGTAGCCGTGAGGACACTGGCAATGTTCGATCCAATCCGCGGGTTCACCAGCTGCACCGCGTTGTGCAGTTTCGAGACTGACGTCATCCAAGAATCCTCTACCTTGATGGGTGTACGTTCCACGGATTTTAATGGCCGTTAAATTCGAGAGAATCGACATGAAAGCACGTGCGGTAACTCGCGGCTCCCAACCGTAATCCGCGTGTTCGTGGAGCCGGAATTTGTACATTTGAGGCTGCAACATAACATCAAAAATAAAAACATGTTGTATAATTTGTTGTTATTATCGCGTGAGTAATGAAGATTAAAATTCTACCGAAGATTTTGGTAATTGATTAGTTTGGCCGAAAATCGGTTGCGTCAACTGCTCGCCGTTGCCTCCTTCGAGTATTACGTCACGTGCCGTCGGCGCTGGTTCGTTCTCCGCAATTCTGAGTGTAAATGTCAGATCCTGATTGTAAGACGCTCTCTGGTCACCGAGGAATCTCTCTAGAATTAATTGTCCATCGTTATCAATTAGTTTTTAATTAAAAAGGAAAGAGGGGCGAAGATATCTAGTGAAACTTTACAAAAAAGGGATAAAGACGAAAACGAACCTGGAGCAACGAAGTAAACGTTATCGCGATCAGGTGCGTTTACGGAAATAGTTTGAGTAACGGCGTCGTAGTGAAGAGGAATCGGATTTCCGGCGACGCTCGCGGTCCATTTTTCATTTCCACGGGCAAACATACTCTCGATCGTGAGTTTTGAGTAACCATTGGCAAGATTGCATACCGACGAGTGTCCGTAACAGAAACAGGGCGTGCAACCAAATTCATTGTCAAGATCGAGGTTGAAGAATCCGGGTCGACATCTGATTGAAATTCAAATTTTCAATTAAACGAATAGATCGATTAAAACTTTAGCTCTTTAAATTTAAGGAGGTCGAGAAATACTGACTCTCGGCATCGTTTTCCCTCGACGTTCTCTTTGCACACGCAGGCTCCCGTGACCGGATCGCAATTCGGTTCGTTGTCGAGCGAGCCTTTGACGCTACACTCGCACGAGGTACAACCGAGCGAATCAAAATTATAAAAATTCGCCGCACAACGGTCACACTTTTCTCCCGTTATTCCAGGCTTGCACTGACATTTTCCTTCGCTGTTGCACTGCAAGCTCCGCGATCCAATCTCGTTGCAGTTACAAGCGACGCAATAACTGTCCTCCGGACGTTGATAATAATTTTCTCGACATCTTTCACAATTTGGACCTGCACGGTTGGCTCGACAGTCGGTACAGTGACCACCGTGGCCGCTTCGCTCGTACAATTCCTTGTCAAAGTAGCAGCGATCCGAATATCCGTTGCAATTGCACGCTGCGAACAAACAAAAATCGTTATATCATTGAAATTTTCCTCTTGTCACTAGCTCGTCCGTGGAAAGCACAAAAAAATCGACAACGAACTATTTTGGACTTACGAGGCCAGCGAATCGAGCGTGGGAAAAATCCATTAAACCGAAACGTATTACCGGTGTAAATAAAATGTATAAAAAATGAAAATAGCACAAAAAAACGCATGTCTACGAACGAAAGTCTGAGAGACCGTGCGGCCAAGCAGCTTGAATCCTGTCTTCCCTCGGAATACTAGTTACTCCAAGGGAGAGTCCCTCTCCCCTCTTCGACGAGAGAGTCCAACGAGCGTAAAAGGAGAATCGAGTTTTTAATCATTTAAAGTCGACTCGATTAATTCGAAAGTAATTCGCGTCTTTTTTCTCACAAAAAAATTTGTTAAATAGAGTTTTAATGAATTTAAACAATTTCACGTGAGTTTGGCAGGTGTGAAATGAAGACAGAGGAAGAGAAATGGCGAAAAGGAGAGGAAAAGGTAGGAAGGGAGGGAGGAAAGGACGAAAAAGGCAAAAACAATGATGCCCCACTCTTGATCGGTCGCGACTAAGGCCAAATAAGGAGAGGAGAGAAAGAGGAGATACGAGGGACGAGAAAAATGCTTATACGACTCACGTTTGCACTCGTGGGCGTCTGTCGTAGTTGCACGACCCCAGGGGGCGTCGTTGTAAAACGGGAGACACTCGTTGCAGTCCGGACCCGCGGTATTGTGCTCGCAACTGTCAAAATTACATTTTTCATTAATTTTTTTTGTTTTTTTCTTTTTCCTTCAATATTTTATATTTACGTTTATCAATTTCAACTTACCGACATACTCTGCGAGACGTACCGTTCGAACGAGGGCTGTTTATACACTCGCCGGCGTGCCCGTTGCAAGCGCAACGCGCACCAACAGCCACGTCCGCGATCGCGTAATAATAAGATTTTAATACTTGACCATCTCCGAAAAGCTCGTCACCAAATGTGTTTGGTCGGTCCAAACTTATCATCAGATCGGTAGCTTGGACCCATGACTGCAATAATTATTATTAATTACAATTAATTGTAATTAAATGTAAATTTAATTCAATTCAAATTTTCATAAATTAAAGTTCTTTTTTTTTTTTTGAGTAAAAGTGTTGTGGATTGCGAAATAGCGGAATTACCTGGAGGGCAGGATTAGTATCGAACTGAAAAGCCGAGGGACGACCCTCGAGCGTAGAAAAAGCGACGGTACCGCGACGAAGAGGCGAAATGTCCGAGTATTCGGAGGTACAAAGAACTCTTGTGTCTTCTCCGCGAACAGTGTCTTTTTTGTCTGGTAATCTGTACGTATCGCGACAAGTTGCTGAATAAAACTGATACGGTTCCCAATCAGAATCTTCGGTTCTTCTTCTAAAGATACCCCAAGATTCGGGCCTCGGGGATTCGAACAAAACTCTCACGTAAGTTATATCGTAAGTTTTTCCTGCCACCAAAAAAAAATCAAACATATTAACATTTATTTACATTTATGAACGAATATTTTTTTTTTTCACTTCAATTTCAAAAATTCAATCAAACAACGAACAATTAAAGACTAACGAAATTTTCTTTCTACAGATTTGCCTTGAGCCCGTCGTTACGATATTTTCAATGAACGAACCAACAGGCCTGAGAATATTTTGTCTTTAGTACGACGATGTGAAAGCCGCTTAAACCCCTTAAGATCACATATGGCTCACAGACATTTCTCTCAAGCGGTTTCCTTTGTGAATGGCTACATATTTCAAACTCGTGCTTCCTCAAGGCTTATTCAGATTTAAAAATCAAAATTCATCAATCTCATACTAAAGTGTAATTAGTTACGTAATGATTGAATATTCGTTAATTAGTCTACGCTTCCAATTTGTTTTTTTCTACAGATATTTTTCTTTTTAACGACAAATGCATGAAAGAGGTATCATTATTATTTCCAAGTATTTGGTGAGAAAGAAAATTAGAACTGATCTAGGAAATGCTCGAATAATCGTCTCTATGGTTGGGGTCCAATGGATAGTGAGAAATTTATCAGTCAGTGCGGATGAACGATATAACGAAGAGAGAGAGAGAGAGAGAGAGAGAGAGAGAGAGAAAGAGAGAAGGCCAAGAGGTCACACGTTGACCGCAACGTATGCCAAGGCTCGGATGAATCAATGCCCCTCACAAAAAATTTCTTATCAAATCCAAATTTTACGAAACTCGTAAAACATTTAATAGGCGAGTTAATAACTGAAAAAAAATGCTACGAGCCACACGAGCAATTATATTCGTTTTGACTGATGACTCTTGTAGAATAAATTTTAATAAATTTTTCTTTTTCCTAAAAATATTAAAAAAAAAATCTTATATTACCGAGATGAAGGGTCAGAACAACTTTATTTGGATATTCGATGCCCTCGTGCATCGTTTCCGATTGCCACCACGTGGCATTGTCATTATTGTCACGATCGGTGAGGAAGGATGCTGGATGATCTCCCTCGTGACAGACTTCGCAAGGTTTTCGTTGGTCACCGGTTTGCCTACAAAATTCGGTAGGTCTTCCGTCCTGGCCACACGTGTTGGTCGCTTCCATTAAAACGCCAAAAGCTGCATTCTCGAACGGCGGAATGCATCTCTGAAAGAAAAAAACATTTTCGTTAGTTTGGGAAATAAAAAGATTCTACAATTCAGTCAAATAATTACTGGTCCGGAGGAGAATGAAATAAAAATTAACTCGTTAGTCGTCGAATGACAAAAAAAAGTTTCCAGATAATATTCACACACAGTAGACTTTACTGTTGTTCGCGCGGTACAAGAATATTAGCGAGAAATCGTAAACGGGAACGAATGAAATAGCGGAGAAACGTTATTAAATCGTATCGCGAAATATAAAGTTTGATAGCGATGGCAAGAGTTACGATTCTCTCGTTTTGCATTTAATGCTCTTCGCTTTCCCCTCTAAACATCCTGTTTTTACTCAAACGGATTCATCACAAGAATCTCGTTATTCCATAGCGGATATTAAATTTTCATATTTCAGTTGAAAAAACGTTTTTTTTTCAACGCTCAACATTTTTCCTCATACGATTCTCCAATTTTCAGAGATTTAGGTCCAAATAAAAATCTATCTCTATCTCAGGGCTTTATCGTGCCCAGCTCGCTCCGTTCTTTTTTTTTTCTTTATTTTTATCAACGAAAGTTCAACCGAGTCCGAACTCGCTGGGCGATAACCCACTGTCCGTTCTCTCGCGTATCCGTCCCTCGTGACGAAAGTAAGACAAAAATTGGACGAAGGAAAAAAAACCCTCGAAATAGACCTAAAATAGAAATTCCGAAGTCACTTCTCGCCACATGTGGCTTTTCGTTTATTTTTTTTAAATGTTAACTCGTTCGATTGTAATAATTAAAATATGAAAAATATAAAAACACCGAAAGGTTGGAATTGACCATAAAGTGAATTTTAAAAAAAGTAAATAATCGTGCAGTAAAAATTATTGAATAATAAGGAAATAGAAAAAATTGAAAATGAATCGAAAGCTCACCTGAGGGGCACCGAAATCGTCGTAGCATTTGACCTCGACACGATTTTTGTTTATCTTATTAAATTGTCCATCCATAAGATCCGGTTCGCTGTAACTTCCGGTCGTCAGAAACGTCATCAAAAGAATTCCAGCGATTTTCCCGCCCATTTTATCGGTGCGGGATCGTGAGATCGATAGATCGAGGTGAAAAAAAAAAAAAAATTAACGAAACGGAAGCCAAGATTTTTTTTCACGGGGACATCCGTTTGCCAGGGAGTCTCAAACCTCACTGGAGACTTCGACTGTACTAGACTCTCTGTTATGCCACACTGGACCCCCGGCTTGCCCTCCCACGATTCTCAGCAGCCGGCTCTCTCTCTCTTTCTCTCTCTCTTTCTCCCTCTCTTCGTCTTTCTTCGTATTCGTTCTATTCTCGAGATCTCTAAAGTTTCTTCCGAGTCTCGTTACAATTATTCCAAAAAAACGGCGGATTTTTTCTCGTTCTACATCGCGACGCACATTATAATTAATTTTTTTTTTCAAAAACCCTCGTTTTTATACTCTTCCAGTGTCGCTTGCGAATCTGTAAAATAAAAATGTTTTTCTTTGTTTACACGATGAATACATTTTTTTTTAAATCATTACAGAGTGACACGACTCAATAATTTTTTAAATACCATTTTTAATACTTTTTCTAAAATTCTAGATTTGGTTTTGAAGGTTCTAATGAAAAGAATACGTGGAAAAAATTAAATGTACCTGTTGTGGACTCCCCTTAATTCGTATATCTCTCTCTATCTTGTGGAGAATAAACCTCAACAGAGATTCCGGTACGGCGTCCCTTCACTCGAGTCACACAAGCGCCGAGTGTCTTGAGTGCTGTGAACGTAAATTTACATTTGATAATATCGAATAACATTCATCGAACTGGAATTCATTCGTTGCACTAGAGAAACCATAAACTTGTCAAAAAGTAGCTGCACTGTAGCGTGAGTTGTTAATTTTTTTTACTTCCGGCCACTGACACTTGATTACAAATAAAAATTGATGCGAAAGAGAAAAAGAAAAAAAAATCTTAGAGCCGTGTTTAACGGAGTGGCATTCGCGAGTTACTCTCGTGCACTCGTACAGCCTGAATACCGAGCTGTAACTGTGGCCAGTCCGTAGAATCTCGAGAGAAACACTCTCGCACGTTTTCTCATGTACAATCGTTTTTTTTCTATCTATAGATATATATAAATATTCTTTTTTCTTCCCTCTCTCTTTCTCGTTTTCCCTCCTTTATCCTCTTTCTCTCTCTCTCGCTCTCTCTCACTCTTGTACTCACTCGATTCCCCGAGATGTTTTTCTATCCTTCTCTTTTCACGTACGATCCTCCAATGAACGCCACCTGAACGCAGCCCCACTTTCTCTCTTTGTCTCTTCGTCTCCTCTCTTTCCGCTCGATCCGCCCTCGCAAACAAGATGCAGTCTCGGTTCTTCGTACCCGACAATTTCTGGCCCGCATGTAGTCTATTCTTTCTCTTATTTTCTTCTTATCTCTCTCCCCGTCTTTTTTCTACCGGTTTGTCTTCATCCCCCGTGCCTACAATGAAATAACTGACGTTCAGCCAGTAGCGAGCTCTGTCATGAAAAACTTGGTTACTTTTTGTTTGTTTTTTTACTACTCACATTATCTGTTGAAAAATAATATGTTTTCATTGCTTCCCAATGATGTTTTATCCCCATTGGGCGATCATCGCGTTTTCTTATTTATGGAAGATTTTCCAATTTACTTTCGTATATTTGATCAAATGTGTCGCGAAAAACATCGCAGTTATTGTTTTCGTATCGAATACGTACAAAAGATATCAATTTTCCCGGTTTTGCTACACAGATATATTTACATTTGAAAGCGCTATCTCTGCAGCAAACGATATATATCGAGCGTCTGTCTCACCCGGAAACGTTGCTCGATATCGGGACTTTATTCCTGCCTACGCGAACCCACACTATCCACCGTCCGCGACACTTATCTCCGAACGTTGTTTGTATACTTATGAAAAAATGGACGCCAAACATTATTATGCATAATTATGTGTAGTGTATTATTTATTCCATTGTATTTGTGTGAATAAAATGCTATGAAATATAATTATTTATTACAACACACACGTGTACAGAACTATGCGATGTTGAATAGAATTGAAACGAAAATCTATTTATTTACAGCTGATCTCGCGTTTGTGAAAACATATTTTCAAAGTACGTTTGTAACTGTCTCAAATTATTGAATTGTCGATCCCGGGGGACTTGAGTCTCGTCGATAAAAATGGCACGATCGTTGTCAGCGTAATCTTCGCGATGTTTTACCAGCGCAGCGCTCCAACGTGCATTCGTAGCTCCTATATAATCGTTCACAAGTGTATCACCAATGTGCATTGCTTCTTCCGGTTTTAAGCTGATTCCTCGTGTTTTTCCCGCCAAACGAAGGGCCTCCTCGAATATCGATGGATCGGGTTTCTCAACACCGTGAGTATACGACGATAGGACGAACGAGAAGTAACCTCGTATTTTCGTGCTCACGAGGACGGAATCGAGCCTTTCGTCGAAATTCGATATAACACCGAGCACGATACCCCGCGACTCGAGATAATCAAGAATTTCGAGGACCCCAGGGTACGTGTGCCAACATCTTTTCGTCGCGTAACACTCTATCAGCTGGCTGGCAACCTGAACCATTGTTTTTTTAATTTTTTTTTTTTACATTTTTTTCCTTCAAGCCTGAGTCTTTTATTGTATCACATTTGCAATACTTGATATTATGAGTCAAAGGTTTTGTGTTGTCAGATAACATTACGAGAACTGCTCTGATTCGGTTTTTTTCTCGCAAAATATTTCATATTCTTTTTAGAATAACAAAAAAAATCATTTTTTGTTTTTCTAAACACAAATGACTCTAAAATAATAAGAAAAATCATACAAACAGCTGACTCGGGTCCAGCTGATAGTCAAACGTAAACAATGTCACGTGATTTTGTATACAAACGTTTACGGCATGAGGTTAGGTGGCCTCGAGTGTGTAGATTCGTGTTATCTCAACACCTGTCGTGGTACTGTCAGATGTGATATATATCAGTGTGCACGCTTACCTTATCAAGGGATTCATCAGAGAGTCGTTTGTCTTGATCTTTAAAAACATTGTGTACTATTTCCCTCCACCAATTCTCCCATCCGAGTCCCGTGTGTTTTCCATAAACCGGATGTTCTCGTTCCAATCGTTTGAAATTGTGTTTGAAACTTCGCGCCAATTCGTCCGTGTTCGAGACGACGATTCCATGTTGAGAGGCTATCTCCGAATAATGTTCTACCAATTTCGTCATAAGCAATGTCCCCGTGACGTCAAATGTTACGAGACGCGGGCGTACGCGGTGCAACATTCTACTTGGCTCGATTATTTCATACTAAATGCACAAAGCAATCGTCTACCTTGTCTTATTTTTCCTCCGACTGAACAACATACGCTGCGCGTTCGCAGCGCCTGCCTCGGTGGCTCAGACGCCAACTAAATTGACGCGCGAACGGTTCACCTCAATTTGAAAATAATTCAAGAAACTTTTTTAATTTTTTTCTAAGGGAATGGTGGGGAAAATAATAAAAAACGTTTTTAATTATTTCTTTACACAATACTTTAATCAATTCTTAACAAATGGAATAATACATAATACTTCGTACAGTATGTACAATTACTGTCCGTACAAGTCCATCGGAGATGTCGGCGAATTCGCAATTTACATTAAGCCTGATTCAAGTCGTGTGTATCCTATTTTTATAATATGTCCTTTATAATACATAGATTCATGTATATATATATATTAATTATATATACATATATATATGCATCAGATCGTGTAAACTTTATTTTGAAAAACATACGATAGTATATAATCAAGGATAATTAAAATCTATAATCTTCATTATTTCTATGAGCTTAAGATAATTTGTAAATGTAAAAAAAAAAAAAAACGAAAAAAAAATTTCAACGAGTCGAAAAAGACGAGTCTTGGATTCTCCTAAAATTCGCATTGTTTTTTCTCTCTCTCTCTCTCTCTTTTCCTCTTTTTCTCTCGTCCTTATCCGTGTAAATTAATTTAAATTGCAATGGTAGCGGACGATGACTTATCGAGAGATAATTATGTCTCAAAAATGAACTGCATCGAAATACATAATTATGATGAACACAATTATGTGCGAGATCGATCGTGATTGCAATAGACAAGAGAGTCTCCAATTATCATATTCAAAACATCAACTCTTTCAGTTGATCAATTCCTTCTCACACATTTACACTCACACAGTCACACGTAGTCACACATACATTTAATTTCATTGAGACTTGAACGCTCATGCTTGACGCTCTTCGATTATGTTTTTGTTTTTTCCTTCTTTTTTCTTTTTCGTTTCGTAATTGGCAAGATTGAGAGTAAAAGAAATATCAATATGTTGCATATATTAATAATATGCCATATAATTCTCTATAATCCGCGTTGTGCGACTGACAGATTTTTTTTTTTCTTCCTAAGATGGTGAAACGAGCGCCGAGACTATAATATCACAAATATCGACGCTCGATCAACACCAATTTACTATTAATGTATAAAATGCAGTAAAATTTAACACGAACGTGACGAGATTGTCTTTGACGCATAATTATTATTATTTTTCCTTTTGTTTATCGTATTTATGGTGAAAATATTATTGAATTATTAAAAATGTACAAAATTTCTTTCAAGTGATGATATTTGGAGCACCAAAGTGCTAATTTTTCGGTCGATTTCACCCACTTTAATGATATCGTATATATATATATTTAAAAATGTGTATAAATGTGGGTGAATGCATTTTTAAAAACGTCACTTTCGTCTCGTGTTATTACTGCCAACATTTTTAGTATTGTAAATAAAAGTTTATCTGCTTAACAGTTCTATCAGTCTCACAATCGTATTTTTAAAAGATTGATATAGAATATCATGTAAATTGATTTATTTTTCTTTTTTTTTTGTGTTTTTTTTTTTTTTTTCGTTGATTAACCATGTTCTCTTAATAAATTTACTAATTTCTTCTGTCTCTCTCTCTCACTTATTAAATTGCATCAATCTTTGGACGTTCGGATGTGTCGTCCGCGCGCGAAAACGTACAATCAAAATCGTAGATAACACAAAACGGTTAAATTAATTGCAAAATAAATTATTTTCGGAATTATTGCCAGTTTTAATGAGAAAACGAATATTGTTTACTCTCCATTTTACTTTCTCCGCCACTATCCTAAACTGGCAGTGTCTCGTTGCTGTCATACGCTCATATTACAACAAAAAATAATATTGTATAAAATATATATATATATATAGATAAATATATATATATGCGTGTACACATATAAAATTCTTTAGAAAACAAAATGGATCTTCGGTATTGCAAAAGGATGAAAATTTGGGGGGTAAGAAACAGTAGTTACAGATGGATCGGATTTTACGAGATATCAGTTGGATCAGAAATCAATTCCTTAATTTTTTTGCTTCTAAAGTCGTATTGCGTTATACAAATCTCGGAAAAAAAGAAATTGTTCTAAAAAATCATAAGCATCACTTATTGATTGCACATTGCGCGGAAATGAATTTAAATGAATTTTGCATAATCGGGAGTGTTAGAATTTTCATATGAAATTTTGTAATCCACTTGGTAAGACGATTTAATTGAGTTTTCATGTTCTCGAGTGAAAAAGGGGTTCGACGTTTCGTATTATGCTTCGAACAGGTACTCTTTCAATTATTTGTGCTTTGTCGGGTCTTTCTTTCGTGTTTTAATGCTTAGGAACTTAATGATTATCGTTCCATTTAATAATGATAAATGCTCCAGCTTTAAATCGATGTTAATTATTTTGAATAAATTATTTAAATTCGAAACTTTTGTACAACGATGGGGTGGAAAAAAAAATTGAAAAAGTATGGTGAATTTTTCAACTTTTTTCTCGGCCAACGGTGCACCAAGTTTTTTCATATAAACTTTCTTTTTTTTTGGTCCATTGAGTACATTTCGATAATCGATTCTTCGATCTATCGATTTTTGTTGTTCTTCCTTGTCAATAAACTCTAGACTATTCAAAATACTGGACGAATTTGAGGATTCGCCTACGGATGCTATTCATCGGACTCTCCATTTCCATCCCTCTTCAGTATTGTATTCCAATAATCATTAATGTATAATTACTCTTATATCGAAAATCAGTATTGCTATAATATTGGATTTGTACGATTGGGTCGAAGTTGTATTGAGCAGGTGTGAATATTCGTATGAAAATTCTCGACGTCATGGACCACAGTGTTATTATTATTCGATTATCTCACAAGTAATAAAAATACAAATTTGGCCTAGAACTTCCGAAGCTCAAAATCAATAAATCAATGTTTTTGGTTACATTTTGTTACTCACAACGTTTCAACTTGGACCCAAGCGTTGATCGATTGATTGGCATCGTAGAAAAACACAGACACGTAAAAAAAAATGAAAAAAAAAGAAAGATTAAAAATAAATCCTAACAAACGAAAGATGATTTACTACAAATACAATGATTTTGATGTTTCGCAGCATAAAGAACGAGAGGCTGTGGATGGGTTTTCGATAAATGTAAAAAAAAAAAAAAAAATAACGTAGAACGACAAGTTTAAAAAAAATCTAATAATAATGTTAAAACCCGAAAAGGAACGACAAGGACGCGAAGTTGATGAATATAATCTCACTTATTAAGTAAACGCACTAGAGCCGCCAGCGTACCGTGTATAAATATATTAAAGAATATCATCACAGCAAATAGATGTACTCGCTAATTATCGAACCGTCATGATTTTTATTTCTCTAATTTTCCATCATTATTCATTTCATTTTCTTTCAACTTTCATTTCACGCGAGGAAGAGGGAAAAAAAACATGACGATTCGAACAATGGCAGTGTATTAGCACTCGGTGTTTGACACAAACAATAAACCGTTCACTAGTGCAACGAGGAAAAACAATTTTCCGGCCAACAATTATAATTTTCATTATTAATGAATTCGAACTGTTGGGAAATTGGTAAATCCTTCGAAATGAATAGTGAGCGAATTTGTTTGTGACAAGATTTAAAAGAAAAATAATTAAAATGTTAAACGAAAAAATAATCTCGACTTCTTGCCTTTTGTTCTATTATTTTTCGTTTTTTTCTCATCGAACCCTTCCATAGCCCGTGTCATTTGGGTCTTTTGGTAACGCGGTTCGTGCAAAGGTTCGTCCTTTAGCCGAGTTATTCAGTGTGGCGCGTTACGCGAATTAATCTACCTACATGGGGATGGTTATGAATTTATTTATGTTGAACGTAAGAAAAAGGGAGGGGGCGAGGGGCGAAAGACAGGAGAAAAATAAATTAAGGTACTAAAAATGGGGGGATTCGAAGGAGTCAAGTTAATTGGTGATGGATTGCCTCGAGGACGCGTGAATAGCGAAATCGACGAGTGGATTATTGGGTATTGGATTGACGATTGGCCTCGAATTAACATTTTGGGCAATAGCGAGACTAATGGGTTTGCAAATTAATTTATCGACTTGATTAACGGCTACTAATTTGATTGGTAAATCATTTTTCAATCTTACAGTCTCCGTGAGCATGATTGTCTTGGATTGAACGTTATTGACAACCGGAATTGACTGGGTCCCCGTTTCTTCTTCATTCATTTTCGTATCGCGATCCTCGATACTAGCGGTTACCAGAATTTTCGTTATTTTCGTTTCGACGATCGCCGGATTCGAGGATTCGTCGTAGCCCGAATCGGAAGAGGAATCACTGAAAGTTTTACCGGTTGGCTTGGTCACCTCCGGACCCGTGGAAGATGAACTTGATTCTACGCTGTGCGCTGGACTCGCCGACGCCGAACTGTGCGCAGGACTCGCCGAAGCTGATCCTACCGACTGACTGTCAAGAGCGCTCTCACGTGCTTCTCGCTGTAATCGTTTCCGAGTTGTACAACCCAAACATTCTTTTATAAGGGATGGATCGATTATGACCTCTCCGTACGGACCTTTGAATATCGTACCGCAACATACGACCACTCTGTAACATATTTCTTAGATTTATTATTGTGTTTATGAAATATTTCAACTTGAGATCATTTATTCCTTCGAATAACGTTAAGATGATCCATTAATTACGTATTTCTCGGACATCCTCGATATTTCGAGGAGAATAAAAATGTAAAATATTTTTTGTGCAATTGTAGCAGGCGAAAATAAAAGTTTGGATAAAAAAAATACCGTTTAAAATACGTCAGGTCGATCCAACCATTAAGAGCTACTTCATCGTCCTCAACGGGTGTTGATTGAGCATTGTTTAGCCTTTTATTATCGTTGACAAGTGTGTCATCGCTGCCTGCGGGACTATTCGCTCTGCTGGAACCTTTGCTACCCGCGTTTGTCAAATAATCTTCTGAAAATAATAATAATAATAATAATACATTCGTTAGTTTATCGCTATCAACAGCAAGTTTACCCTGTCGACCAACGGGACATAATAATTTTTCATTTTTAGTTTCATTCTGCCCCTATTTTTCTACTTACCAGCAAGATCCTCATTCACGATCGGGCTTTGCTCGCGAAATCGGTCCGGCTTCAAATACACGTGCTTCTTTTTCATTATTTTCTCTATTTTCTCCGGATTCTCCTTCGGTTTTTTCTTGTTTTTTGCCCTGAACTTTGTCAGGGACTTGATACCGGGACCCGCACGAGCATCGACGACCTAAAAAATTGTAAAATGATCGTTAGCTTGAAAAGGGCTCGACTTCCGGAAATTATTGAGGGAATCCGGGTGAATTTTTTGTAAAATTGATTTTTTCATGGTTTAAAAAGTACTCACGTGTTGCCAATTACGATTGCTGCCGGGTGGCAATTTCTTCCATCTTTTAACGAGGAGAACGCAAGCATTGCAGATTTCGCCGGTTCGACGTTCCTCCAATAGGAAACATTCGAAAAAATCTTCCTCGTATTTTTTGCTGTCGGTGAAGCGTGAGCTACTGGATTTGGCTTTGCAGATACAGCAGCCGGTCGGTGACCGGTAAACCTTTGGTTTATGAAAACTAAACATTTTGTCCTGACTCTGATGCGACCACTGAGATCAATTGTTGACAACTTTTCTGCAACATTAGAAAACAAAAGCTTTCGTTTATTATTTTACATTTTTGCTAAAAGCGCGATAATTTGAATTTTACGCGTTTGTTTGGTAAACACGGAGTTCGATGAGATCGAGGCCAATATGGACGGTCATGGATCGAAATTTGAAACGTAGAAGGAGGGGGAGGGGATAAAGAAGTGAGAATCTCCGCGAATGACTCGCTCTACCGTTAAATTTTGGAGGTACCGGGAATCGGGGACAAGGAATGGTGGGAAGACGGAGGCGAGATTCGAGGGGGGAAGTGCACATGCATCCGATCACGTAGGCTCGACGAGAAGTCGTCGTCGCCACCACCAAGAGTCCCGCTTCAAACCGGCCGCCGACCAAACCATCCTTTACCAATGTTATTCTCGCTCCCTCATTCTCCTCCTACTTTTTCGTATTCGCGCCGAGAGCTCTCCCTCCACCACCGCTTCGCATTAGTTCCTCGACACTGACTGTGTTCTCCCTCCTTTTCAACCCATACCACGTTTCAGTGTACCGCAGACGCCACAGACGCAACAGCTGCGACGACAACCCCGACTACAATACGACGCAGTTTAACGCCTCATGTTTTTTTTTTTTTTTTTTTTTTTTTTTTCCATGACAAACTTGACACAACCTTACAATCTCAAACATCCGAATTATATCTTATGACTTTTTTTCCTTCCAAATTCCAACTGCATATTTATTGAGGCAGTACAATTTTTTTGGCAAGAAAAATAATCATTTTTTTATTATTAAAATAATCGAATGAATGAATAATTGATTAGAGATGAATAATTGAACTTCTAGTTGCTCTGATAAGCGTTTATTTTGATTTTTTCTCCTGATTAATACTCTTTTTTTCGTGTTTGGAAGTTGGTAAAACGCGACAAGAGTGTCCTTTAAGTTTCATGTCGAATGTTGTCGCACGAGCGACGTTTAACACGAACGTGACAGAAAAACAAGATTCTATAAATAGAAGAGGCTGAAAAATGGCGTTTCGAGATTGGACGGTGCAACGTGTGAATAATAGGAACGTTATAATTCGTTTGGGCGACAACGTTGTCGTGGCCTCGAGGCTCATCACCGCGAGCTTTTTAAAACGCACGAATTATTCTTATTATTCTTGTAGCAGCGTACAATTTTATTTTAGTATATTCGTGATTAAACTTTCATTTTTTTTATCTTTCATACCCCGCCCTCCTCCATACAAATTTCGCTGCTATCTCTTTCTTATCCCGCATTGCAACTTTGTTGCGGCCATGTTTTTTTTTCTTTCTTTCGCATTGATTCGGTAGACGGAATCAAAGCGAGAATGTTGCGACGCACAAAAAGGAGAAAGAAAGAGAAAAATAAGAAAGAGGATAAAAATGCGTGAACCCCACTTTTCTCTTACGCCGCGACCCCCCACCATCGCTTCTTCAGAGGCTTGTTTACTGCAGCCAATCGAGCATTATCGTTCGATTATTAATATTCGCGGACACGCTTCGTTCTACGCTCAACACTTGACTCGTGTCCAACTCTCAATCTTTTTATTCGAGTTTCGTTACTTTTTTCTGTGTAAGAGTTTTGAACTTTTTTCTCTTGTCATTTTCCAAGACAAATTAAATCATTGAATTTATTGTTGACGCAGTGATTTATGAAAAAAAAAAAAAAAAATTACTGCCGCTAATTGAACACGGAAAGACTCGTGTTATCTGTTTTCGTTTTTGCACCCCGTCCATTTATTTCTGCCAGAGATAAGAATACATCGAAAATATAAACACTGTATATTGATATTTAAAAAAAGACGATAATGTCATTGGCAAACATATTTCTTTTTTTCTATCTCACAGGTGATTTTATGAAATAAGCACGCTTGACAACATTAACTGGAAAGGAGTCTGACGTTTTTTGTCCGACTCGTATTGAGTTGATGGAGACGCGTCAACTTTGCCCATAGACGGTGTTATTTCGTCGAGATAAGAAAGGCTCGCGTATGCCTCGCGTTCCAATTACCCTCTTTCGATTTCATTCGCCTCAACACAGTCCTCCCATTATTGCTCAACTATTTCCAATTGACATTTGTTGTTTTTTCTGTCCGAATGACAACACTATAGAGCCCTCCAAACAAATTTTTAATTTTTTGAAAAAACTACAAAAAATCTTACAAAAACTATCTTAAAACTACAAAAAGGGAGAGAATCAGGGAAGGAAATTCTATTGTTCTCAAGCAAAGCGCTAAATTGAAAAATTTTGTATAAAAATTACACGATTACTGGAAAATTGAATAATTAATAAACGAAGCAGACGAAATATTTCATTTTGACGTTTTGTACGTCAAAAAGTGACGTTTTCATTAGAGATTAGAATTTTGTGGAAACGGTGTAAACAATCATTTTGAAACTTGGAGGACATAATGAGGAGGAAGCCTAAGGCTAAACGGAAAGAGCTTTTATATTTATATATGTTTGTCCCTCTCGTCGCGATAATCACGAGTGTTATCGCACTCTCGCACGAGAGTCAAGTGCTTTTACATTTGTGGTGAAAAGTAAGTATATGCACAGTTGGTTGGCCAAATTGCGGAGAGTTGACAAGAGCACGAGTCACTCCCCGTAGCAACTTACAAGAAGCAAAACATCCTCCCCCCCTTCCCCAGCCTCGACGAGGATGATATCTTTCTCCGTTTTGGAGAGCGGGCGGGGGGGGGGGGGGAGAGAGAGAGAAAGAGAGGCGTGATACGCAAATAGAATTGCGCAACCGTATTCGGGGTCAGTACGGGAGTACCGGTGTGTTTGCAGCGAACCGACGGAATCTGTGAGTCTTCTCCCCACCGCTTTTTCCATCACTGTAACCAGCTGTTTATCTCGGAAGTTCGATCAACAAGATCTTCGAACTTTGTAATCATTGACGACTGACAAAGTTATTAAACTGTTTTTTCAAGTATAACAAAAAAAAAATAGATCAAAGTTGAACTATGGAGAAAAAAAATAGTCTCTTTAAAGTCGACTGACGTCGCGTCCCTGACACGATTACCTGCTAAGCCAAACTTTCATTATCGTTTGTTTCTTTCTTTCTCACTCGCTCTCTCTCTCTCTCTTAGTGCCTCTCTGCAAAGAGTAACGCCGCTATGTTTGCTGTTTGCAAAGAAACTCCAGAAGAAGAGGAAGAAGAAGGGGTTCGAGATAAGGATATTTTTTGAGATAGAGTTTTGGCGGATAGACGAGAATCGTATTGAGGTGGGTCAGTGTCTTATTCGTACAGTCTACTTTCGCCTATATAAACAAATTTGTATATTCGAATACGCGCTGGGCGTAAAAAAAGAAATATTTAAATTTAGCGCGTTGTTTTGGTAAAAATGGCGGGGGGAAGGGGGGGGGCGGGCGAGAAGGGAAACGTAGAAACGGAATTCTTTCTACGACCCTGGCACCGTTACCCAGTAGTTTCAACTTTCCTTTTCACTTTTACCACCTCTGTGTGTCGTTGTAAGATCGATAAAGGCAAGAAGAAGGGGGAGAGAAAATCGTGCAGTCCATCACGCGGCCCGGAGAAGCAACGAAAGAAAAATGCTCGAAGCGAAATTCTTTTTGGGAGAGAGTTCGTCACCGTTATCGGACAACGATTTACACTTTTTTTTCTCTTCGTTTTGCGTGCACGCGAGATACGAGGTTATGTCGTGCGCAATCGGCGCTTCAACTTATCTTTTTATGTTTTTTTTTTTTTTTCTTCAAAAATATACGCCTTTGGGGAATAAAAAAAAAATAAACAGATTCCAAGTTTTTGATATTCGGGACACAGGATTTATTTTAAAGACTGAAAAACGTTGTTTTTTCCCACTCGCCACCGAGAGCCAATTTACAACGATATACATATAATCCTCGGTCATAAAAACCAGCGCGACGTATACGCGCCGCTGCGTATATATGAGCTTTTTTTCCCCTCGCGATCCACGATACTGGATCGCAAACCCGATCCAAGAATAACTTTTTTAAGTTTCGAACATTCATATATATACATATATTTATACATCGTTATCGCCTCTTTCTTCATTCTCTATCCATTCTACGATGCTTCATGATAATATTCACGATACACGTAGACGTCGCTCGAGAATTTTTGTCAAATGACCCTGGTCGCGAACAGCGCCATTTTTATTTATTTTCTTCCTCTCTGCCCCGATCTTCGTGTATCTGCGGTGAATCGTTTACCAAAAGTGTCAACGCGGAAAAAAAACGAACAGTTTTTTATAAGAACGCGAAAGACATTGATTGCCGATTTTTTTCAACTTTTCTAAATTAAAAGATGGCGCCGACAAAAGATTTTTCAGGCCCTACCGCATTTTCATTTGTTTACGAACGACGACGCGACAAATGGCCGTTTATTTGGTTGTGAAGAAGGATTAGAGGGAGATGAAAGTAGAGTAGTGGCACGACGACGACGACGAGGAAGCGAAAAAAGAGAAAAAAACAAGCAACGTCGAGTTGTACGAAGACTTCGACTCGGTCGGTACGTCCTACATACATGTAAATTCATATAAAACGCATATAAGAATGTAAACCGGCATAAACGAAGGTGTTTGTGAGCGAAACTCGCTCTGGTGCATACACATTCGAGCACGAGAGAGGAGGGTGAGATACTTCGAACGACGTGGGTAGCGCGAGGGCGAGTATGGCGCGTGGCACAACACGGTCGCCGCCATTGCGCTTCCTTCCTTCTCCCTTCTACAAACTCGACGATCGTTCCCACTCTCCCCATTTTATCCCCACTCTTGAACGAAAAAGTTTGTTGAAAAGAACCGTAAGGCGCAAAAAACTCGAAGAAAATCATGAATTCCCGATTAATTAATGTAACTATAAATTAGACATTTTTGTCAAAATAAAAATCGCACTATGACGAGAAAAGACAGATCGCAAGGAGTTGTGTATTTTTGCGGCGGCGTTGAGTGCGCACACCTCGAGACAGCCGCACGCATCGCGCCATGACAGATATCAACACAAACACGCGAAAACAGCCGTTTGCACTTGGCATCAATGAAATAATCAAATAGAAATAATACGTAGATTTCTTATAAACTGGTATACGATGCGATTGAACTTTTATTTTTACGATTCAATGTCAGTTGGCCGTTTTGCGATGTTCTCCGAGCAAAAGCAGGGACAACGCGTCGCTCCTGTCAATTTTTCGAACGACCGCCAGTTTTGCAAAAAGGCAAACATCAATCGTACAGACATATTTATTTAAAGATGAAAAACAAAGCAAAAAAAACAACTTTCAATCGCAACTCATATTCATACTGTCACATTGACACAACTCACCGACTATTTTAGTCTCCGGGGATGCACACTTCGAAAACGCACCTTCATAAATCACTACCACGAGGCTGATTTTTTTCAATTTCCCCTTTTTTTTCGTTTTTACTGTCGCAAATTGCGAAAAGTCAAAGAATTTTATATTGAAAGACGTTAACGCGCCGTCTCATACGTTGGCACGTTCGTTGCACGAAGAATCGCGGAGAAACGCGAGTAGACGCTCGCGCGAACTAACATACTTGATTCGTTATCTCACGCTTTTTCGCGACTCTATAAAGTTCGGAAATTTTCGTTGTTTTTTATTCTTATTCAGGAATAATGAGAGACGCGAAAATATTTAATTTGGAGAAAATGACAAGAAAATTTGACACTATTTGTTCGTTCTAAACGATTTTATATGCACGAGCCTCGAGCTTTACCTTTTCAATACAGGTGACGGACAGATTTGAGATAGAGATGGGCGATAATAATCGATTTTCATATAATCGATTATTTTCATAGTAAAAATCGATTATTTTCAGCGATTGTTGGTTTCCCGATTAATCGATTTTTCGATATATTTTGGCCACGATATCGATTATGGCCGCCATCGGATGATATCGGAACTGATCGGAGAGAATATATATATTCCAGATTTGAAATTGCGATTATTCTTGTTGGTGCCGGTTAGTGAAATCAAAAAGAACAAAAGAAAAAAACAAAGAAAGAACATAACCTCAGTGAAAAGTGAGAAGTCTCAACGAAACGAACTTTACTCTCGGTGGCTATTTGTTTCCTACTAGTGACAATGGAGAAAAGTAAGATATTTTTATTTGGTATGAACTCAAATATGTAAGAATAAACCTCATGGTTGTTTTTTGCCGTTATATATTTTAATTTTTGTTTTTTTTTTATGAGATTGGAAGTTTTTTATCCAGAGTCGCGGTACCGACTCGTTGTTCAGAAAGGAAAATAAAAAATGAATGCATGTATGTAATTATTGTACCTTTTTTCTTATTCTGTTATACTTTTTAATTAATAAAATCCTCTGGTGATATGCTGTGCTTATAAATTAATTATTTTTTGTGTCACCGCATCATTAAAACTAATTCAAAAAATAACGTTCAAATTTATATTGCAGATAACGATTTATAACTTCTGGTGCCCTGCTGGATGAGCAACTGGATTTTTTTCCAAATTTTTCATGAACTTTGTTAATTATTGAAAAATCGATTAAATATATCAATTTTGGATTAAAAAATATATCTTGCGGCGTTTTTTTTAACTTTAGGTGAAAAAGTTGTGGATCAAATTCATTTTTTTGTGTATAATCAAGCCTTTTTGAAAAAATCGATTAATCGATTATTTTTCGATTTTTTTCTTGAAAAATCGATTTTCAGTTATCGATTGTTGGTATAATCGATTATTTGAAAATCGATTTTTTTTTTAATATCGCCCATCTCTAATTTGAGAATCCCTTTACGCAGCTCTCGTCGCGCAGGGCTCTCGTTTGCGGCGGCTCTTCGGTACTGCTCTAGTCAATCGAGTGCCACAAGTATTTGCGGCCCGCCAATAATCCACTGTCATAGACAATGAATATCCTTTTTACTCAAATGCTCATTTATCAATCCTTCCTCCTCAATTATCTTCGAACAAACTCCTTTGTTTTTTATCACTTTTCCGTAAATGTCCATGGCGCGCGATGACGCAAAAAAATAGCGCACCGAATTTCAAGCGACTTCCGGTCAAAAGCGTCTTTCTCCTGTAACTAACCTGTTTGTCGGTGGAATTTTCGTCCGAAAGCTGTTACCAGAGTAATGAACGAATTTTTTATTTTCGCACGAAAGACCGCATGGGAGACGAAACACGAACAATCACTGTCTTCGACGTATTGTCAATGTCTCGATCATTTTCGTATTATATTGTTGGGGAAAAGCATTAAACTGACAGTCGAATGACAGACGAATGACGGTCGAAAGTATTGTTTTCATGCTTACGAAATGCGAGTGGAGGGGGAATGACGTAGCACGAACTCTTGGTTGTACGTTTGTCACAAAACTCACAGATCGTAAATAAACAAGGCAATCGTATTGCAAATACGTTACTCACCAAAAGATCAAGGAACGATGAATGACACTGTAAAGTTGATTATCGATGATAAACTTGGAGTAATTGTGTGATTAAAATGAATCGAGGCTAACTGATGATTTGCTTGTGGAAAATCGTGACCGGCGTCGGTCCAAGTTTTGACAGACTGGTGCTACGACAGCCGTGGCGGCGGGGAGGGGGGCAATGCGCTCCAGCAGAGAAGGGGTGAGTTCGACGCCGATTGGCGCGAGCGCACTGCTCGAGTCAAGCGATAAGCTCGAAGATCGCGCGAGCCATCGGAAAGACAGGTGTGAGCAAAACAGCTGATTTCTTCTGCCTGCTGCCTTTTGACGTTTTACCCGTTTTTTACCCACCTTGCCGCGATTTTCACCCAACGAATGTAAATGCTCGTGTATTTGTCGTAAAATTAATCGTTATTGTTAAAATGCGAAAATTTCTTGCTAGCGTGTGACACTCGTCTTTCTCAACGTTTGTATACATTTATATTTATATTGTTTGATCGAACGATCCTTTTCAGCATATTTTCGGAGTTGACTTGTGATTTTAATAACAAAGGTGCGGTTTATGAGACATGGCCAGTCCTACTGGAACTAGCAATGCTTACAGTTTCAAAGTTGTTCTCCTCGGCGAGGGTTCGGTTGGGAAAACTTCCGTAGCTCTTCGTTACTCCGAGGATGTCTTCAATGACAAGTCTATCTCCACGACACAGGTAAAAAAAAAAAAACAATAGCTTCAACATTTCGCCAACTTGACACTCATTCGAACTGACAAATAATTCGTAATTTTCATCATAGGCAGCGTTTTTTAAGAAAAAACTAAATATCAACGGCAAGAGGGTGAATCTTGCAATCTGCGACACCGCCGGCCAAGAAAAGTTCCATGCCCTCGGGCCCATTTATTATCGACAGTCCAACGGAGCTGTACTGGTCTACGACATAACTCAGGAAAGAACTTTCCAGCAGGTGATTTTTATTCGCTACTTTTTTACAATCCTCTTATTCCAAGACTCCAGTTTTTCTATATTTTTTGTTCTTCCGGCCAGGTCAAGAGCTGGGTAAAGGAATTGAAAAAAATTCTTGGGGGGGAAATCCTCCTGGCCATAGCCGGTAATAAAATTGATCTTGAAAAAGATCGGAACGTTTCTGTCCAAGAGGCTGAAGAGTAAGTGTCTAAATGATCTATTAAAAGTCATAATTTTTTCTGCCATATAAATATTTTATGAAAAACTATGACGGAGCAACACGCCGGTCAATGAAGCATCTATTTGTTACCTTCCAATTGGAATGAATTTCTTAAAATTGGAAAAATCAAAGCAAAAAACGCAAAAAGCATTTTATGCTATTTTTTTGAATGTCCAGTATTTCGTCGTTCTGTGCTTTTTGAATTTCTGCCAAGACTGAACGTAGAGCTGTGATAAATAATAATAATTGTTTTTCCCAAAGATATGCGAAACAAGTAGGAGCTGTGCATTTTTACACGTCAGCCAAATTGAATCGAAACATTGAGGAGATGTTTTTGGACTTGACCCGACGAATGATCGCCTATGCGGACGAGATGGAGCAGAAGGAATCGTTGACACGAACCAACAGTATGCGACGTAACGTAGTTATAGTCGAGGACGATGTGGACGAGAGTCGAACGAGCAAGAGTTCTTGCTGCGGCGGAGGCTCTTCCCAAGCCTCGTAACTCGGGGTCCTCGTTGCTTTTATCACCCAAAACCCCCGAGTAAAAAGCTTTAAATATTATACACTATGTATCTATACAGAACAAGAGGGTTTCGAAAGATAGGCATCAATTTTTCAATTACCCAAAGTAAATAACAAAAAAAACAACAAAAAATCATATATCAATACAGAGACGATGTATAATATACAATTATAATGATTAATTCATATATCAGATATTAATAATAATTAATATCCTTCACGTATAATATTCGCTAAATCATTATTATTGCGATTATCATGCAATTTTGTTACATATTTGATAATGAAAGGTTCATAAATAATATCTGATATATAGATATAAATAATGGTGATGATGATGATAAAATATGAACGATGTATATATTAGTCCTTTTTGTATGTACTCTGTGAAGACGAAACACAACCATTTGCAATATCACCGTAAATTCACTTTTTCTTTATTACGAGGTTCAGAACCAAAAAAGGAATTGTATGATAAGAGATTTTTTTAAATACCAACTCGGATGTAATTCTCATATGTGTGTAAACGTGAAAGATTGTTAAAAACAAAGAAAAACAAATGGCGTTTGAGTGACAGGCCCACGCTCTACGTATACTGCCAAAAATGATTGGAATACGTTGCTCTCGTTCAACGACATAAATGATACGACAGAGAAATGAAGTAATAATTATCGTGCGAGCCTTTCGAGCCAGATAAAATTCTATCGAAAAGAAAATTTGGAATTAATGTTCGAATCCATTCGAATGGATCGCTCTAATTATCCCGGGAAACGATAATGATGAAATAGTTGGAATTGAAACGACGATAACCGAGTTGATGTATCGCGGTCATTATTATAACTGTACTTTACCACTAAATTTTAAGTACAATACAGCGACTCGATTATGTACATTATCGAAGCCATATTAATATGTATGTGTAATTATGCAACAGGGAAGGGAGGGGCCATTGGTCTTGGTATGAAAACCTCGAATGACGTAACGAAGAATATGAGAATTTATATAGATTGAAAGCATTTGCGAGGAAGCTTGATTTTGACAGTGTTGTCGACGGTGCAATAAATCTGTAACAAAAGTCGACGATATATGGAAATTCTTGAAAATAAGAAAATACGAGAAAGAGTATGGAAAAAAAACCGATTTACTAAACGATTTATTTCGATAATGCCTGTACGCTATTCCGAGGTACAATGTGCTATTCTATCACAGGTACAGGTACATGAATCATTGATTGAACAAGAAAAATAAATAATAATTAAAAAACCGCACTCGATCACGACTCCAATTACGAATTAATCTTTCACACGTATACAATTTCACGAATTTCAACATGGACTTGTATCTTTCGCGATTATTTATCGATACATGCAGATTTTTCTACTTTCCATACAGAAGTACAAGTTGATTAAAATTCAAAAAAAAAAATCTTCATTTTTTACTCCACGATCTTTTTTGTTCCTTGTTTTTCTTGTGTCTTTTCGCTCCGTTTCTTTTCGTTCTTAATACTGGGCTGCGCGTAGCATTGAGACGGAAAACAATGATATATATTTTTGTTGTTGTTTTTTTTCTTCATAAAACACAATCACATAATTATAAGTAATAAACTGTCCTCTGCAATCAGAGTGATTAGATCGTGTCGATTGTAAGTCTCGGATTCTTCAACGAAATCCATACTGTACGCACACACGTTGTTCTCTTTCTTTTTTTTTCTTTTTTAAACAATTTTTTGTTAAATTTCAATTGTTATTCGTTTTATTATAAACTATTAGAATATTTAGTATTTACATTGATGTTAATTATAAATACAGGATATGCCCCCGGTGGGATTCACACAGTGAGAAACCAATGGGATTATTTTCTTTTGTTCTCCCTAAACAATCATGAAAAAAGATTCGTTTTGGAATGTTTTTTTTTTTTTTTGGGTTTTGTTGTTGTTTGGCAATACCTGCTTTTTTCTATGTCTCTCTGTGTAATGGACGCAAATCGGCACAGCACTTGGTTCCATGTGATTCGACGTATCTAAAAATCCTGTATACGATATTATTCAATATGATTTGTTTTTCCATTTTCATTTACTTTTCTCTCTTGTCCGAATTCTTTCTCGACTCCGCTAATGAGTTATTAATGCTATTAAAGATTTACATAAACGACATTATGACATTCTCGTTAATCTTTGGTATACAGTGAGAAATTCGGTATAAATATCATCAACGACCTCGATAAACTTGGATTACAATATTTAAATATCAACGCTTTCGAATCGTTCTGCCAAAAAGGGGGAAGAGAATAGTTTTTGAGGAAGAGGAGG